>SCLF01056196.1:0-11795 GCA_004367975.1 Mesochordaeus erythrocephalus
TCAACTCCTAACGTTAAATTCGTATAACCAATTAATGGTCTTTTGTTTCCCAAGCGAAGTCGACAAATGGTTGCTAAGAGCGTTAAATGTCTACAATGTTATATTATGAAAACAAACCTCATTTGAATATTTTATTGTTTCGAGATCATGTATACCTCTGGATGAGTCTTCTCTGTTGTAAGTTCGTAAGTGAATGTTTAAATTACTTTTTTCTACGAACGATTTCGGGAAATGTTCGCATTTGAGGGGTCGTTCTCCTATGTGACTTCGTAAATGAATGGTTAAACACCTTTTTGTTGTGAATGATGTTGGGCAATGTTCACATTTGAAGGTACCTTCTCCGGTGTGACTTCGTAAATGAACGGTCAAATTACTTTTTGTGGTATATGATTTCGGGCAATGTTCACATTCGAAGGCCCCTTCTCCTGTGTGACTTCGTAAATGAACGGTCAAGTTGCTTTTGGATGTGAACGATTTCTGGCAATGTTCACATTTGAAAGGTCGTTCTCCAGTGTGAATATGCAAATGACTGGTCAAATTTATTTTTGTTGTGAACGATTTCGGGCACTGTTCGCATTCGAAGGGTCGCTCTCCAGTGTGAATTCGTAAATGAGTGGTTAAAATTCTTTTTGTTGTGAAGGATTTCTTGCAATATTCACATTTAAAAGTTCGTTCTCCAGAATGAGTTCGTAAATGACTTGTCAGGTTACCTTTTATTGAGAATGATTTCGGGCACTGCTCGCATTTGAACGGTCTTTCTCCCGTGTGAATTCGTAAGTGATTGATCACATTGCTTTTTATTGAAAATGATTTCGGGCAATATTCACATTTAAATGTTCCTTCTCCTGTGTGAGTTCGTAAGTGAGTTGTCAAATTACCTTTTATTGAGAACGATTTCGAGCAATGTTGACATATAAAAGGTCGTTCTCCTGTGTGGATATGCAAATGACTGGTCAAATTTCTTTTTGTTGTAAACGATCTCGAGCACTGTTCGCATTCGAAGGGTCGTTCTCCCGTGTGAATTCGTAAATGATTGGTCAAAATTACATTTGTTGTAAAGGATTTCTCGCAATATTCACATTTAAATGTTCGTTCTCCTGTGTGAGTTCGTAAATGACTTGTCAGATTACCTTTTATTGAGAACGATTTCTCGCAATGTTCACATTTAAAAAATCGTTCTCCTGTGTGAGTATGTAAATGTCTGGTCAAACTTCTTTTTTCCGTGAACGATTTCTGGCAACGTTCACATTTGAAGGGTCGTTCTCCTGTGTGACCTCGTATATGAATGGTCAATTGAGAGTTTCGTGAGAACGATTTCGGGCAATGTTCACAATTGAAAGGTCGTTCGCCTGTATGATTTCTTAAATGAATTTTCGAATGACTTTTTGTGGTAAACGATTTCGAGCAATATTCACATTTGAATGGTCGTTCTCCTGTGTGAGTTCGTAAATGAACAGCCAATTGTGATTTTCGTGAGAACGATTTCGGGCATTGTTCACATTTGATAGGACGTTTTGCGGTGTGAATTTCTAAATGGTCAGTTAAATAAGATTTTCGTGGCAAGGATCCGAACAATTTTTAAAACGTTCAGAATGGGCCAAAAACGAGTTGGCTAAAAGTGTTAGGGTGATTTTTTTAACTACGAAATCTTAACCGAAGTACTAGAAAATGACACCGAAACAAAACTTTTTATTTTCTTTCCGTTTTCTTGCGCATTTGTAACAGATCGGTATGGCGCGTAATGAAATATCGTTGAATTAAATCTAGAATATTCGCGACGAACAAAAGTAGTCGATTGGATAGTAAGGGTTCTCCAAGAAGGCTTCGATTCACGGGTCATAGTACCTTGGCTTTTTGAGGTAGTAATTCCACTATTCTGGACATACATTTTTTCGGATTTAATTTTGTCAGAGGTTTCGAAAGAACTCGAAAACCCTTCGAGACGAGCGTCGTTTAACCATCCTGGATCAGCTTTAAAAACTTCATCTTCAAAAACTATGTCTTCTCTCAACGCCATAGGTTTTATGCCTATTACTATCAAACCGATGTTCTCTTTTTTCCTTTCCACCTTGTTTTTCGGAGAATACAGAATAAATGGATGCCGACTCCTCGAAATATTAATTACTCGAAATTTGCTAACTCGTAATCGCGGATGCGGTATAACTAAAGTAGTGGTCATCTAATTAACTCGCAAGCCCAAAAATGTCCGAGTATGATTTCTTTATATATTATTTGATTTTTGATACTTATATAAAGGTCAACTGGTCTTTTGTTCCGTAATATTCTGTTTATAGTGCAAAGGCCAGATTTAATGTGTAGCAAATGGATTGGCATCCATTCTGTCATTCGTAATAGATCATTTTGGCTAATATTACTGTTCGCATTTAATCTAATGCCCAAAATACATCTTATTTGATCGTTCAAAATGGTCTGTACCTTTATGTAGTTTGATTTAGACCATTTAGGTTGAATTCCAAGTCCATAGGAAAACAACCCGTAACTCCCAGAAAATGCAATTTTTAAAACCTGTCGTTTCGTCCCCAAATTGATCAAATTTTTGATTGCAAAAATTAGGCTCCGCATTTTGCTTATTATATGATCAATTTGTGGCTGAAACGAGAGCTTACTATTAAAGCGTATTCCCAATAAGCATAAGGATTCCTTTGGATTTATAATTCCGATTGGCGTAATTAGTTCAGATAAAATACCTTTTTTAAAATTTTTATTGCCCATTATCATAATTTCAGTCTTTTTCTCATTTATAATGAATCCACAATTTCTCATATAAGTTTGTGTTTCATCCAGGATTATATTTAAGTTATAAATGATTTTTTCGGACAATCGCTCCATAGAAGGATAACGTTGTCATCAGCATAGCACTGACAGCGCTTTCCTTCTATTGGGTTTATATCAGACTTTGGAGGAGCTACTTTGTTAATAAACCCGTCAATGACTAGGTTAAAAAATAGAGGCGAAGTTGTTTCCCCCTGCATACAACCTACAGGAGGAACCAAAAACTTTTCAGATTTTACACCACCTGAAATAAGGACACCACTCCTTTGTCTTAATTGACTTTTAAAATAATTAAGATCTGATTTTTGTACCATTCCTTCCAAAATTTTATATATAGTGCTGGTCAAATCTAAGGCAATTATTATAGCACCAGAATTCACATGTATCCGTGATAATTGATTAATTAATGCCGCAACCGCCAGATCAGTGCCAAAACCCTGTCGAAACCCATATTGGCGTTCATTTAACACTTTATTTTCTTCACAGAAAACTTGAAGGCTGGCGGCGGCAATTTTACCCGTTAGTTGTTGATCTGCGGTGCCAATAGAAAGATATCTACGATTTTTAATTAGCCGAGGGTCACCCTTTTTTAAAATAGGTATTATTTTGGTGACCAAAAAACGGTCAGCGAAAACACCTTTAACGAAGTATCTGGTAATTTCTGAATAAATTAGTTGCCTAAAATCTTCAGGCAGCGCATATAATACATCCCCATTAATATTTGAATTGAGGCCACGAGTCTTATTTTTAAGGGAGTTAAAACATTTGTCAAAAGTCTTAATTGAACTGTTTTTGTGCGACCATGGAATCAAATTTTTATTAAAGGAGAATTTATCGCTTTCTTTGAATTTTTTGCATAACAGGGTTATGTCATCTGTTATTATGAACGATTCTGACTGTTTGATTATAGGTATATATAGTTGTGCAAAAGAGTTGGCTAATTTCTGTGCTGACAAGTCTTCCTTAGCATTAGTGGTTACTTTGTCAGGTGGATTTAGTTTCTTGTTTAATTTAAACAAGTCAAGATCAGAAAAGGAATCCCATTCAGTTGAGGCATTAAATTTTTTCCGCCTATCTTTATTATAGCTTAGATTAGCTGTTTTTTGAGTTTGTGTAATTAGTATTTCCAATTTTCTTAGATCCTGTTCATCAGTAATTTTATTTTTAAGACTCATCATTCCAAATAAAATGTCACGTATTTGTCTTGTCTTAATCGATGAAAATTTTGGATCAGTAAAAAGTGGTACCTCAGTCGAGGTTATAGATTGTATCATACCAGCTAGTTCATCTATGAATTGAAAAAGATAGTCAGATGAGTTGACCTTTTTACATAAAAAATTGTCTGTAATTGTAGCTTCTTTACTATATAGATCATGTGTTAGATTAGTGTTATCAATTTTATAGAGCGCCTCAAGTTTCTGCTTCAGACTATCAAGAAACGAAAGCGATAGGTGCTGAAGCAATTCAATTTCCAACTTTGGACGAACATCAATTTTCATCATTCCAATGACGTTATTTTTAACTTCCTCAAAGGTTAGTTGCATGATGTCATGGCCATCATTCTGTACATATATTTTACCATCAAAATGAACTAAATTGGCCACTATATTTTTTGTTAGAAAAATGTCAATATTTGAGCTGCAGATTTTCCCACCGCGAACTTTTTTGTGGAAAGTGGATTTTTTCACGTGATTAGTGTAATGTTTCAATTGGCCTCTAATTGCCGGCATGAATCCCTTTTCATAGACATTCCGTGCCTTATTAATACAGCCATTAAGGTCACCACATAATAAGGAGGGCACCTTTCTTTGTTTTCTAATTATTTCATCAAAATTTTGTAGAAAAACGTCCTCCCCTCCAATGCCTATCCATTTGTTGGAGTTTTGTATAGGACGGTAAAAAACACAAATATTAAATTTGATTTTCTCGTCATTGTAATAGAACATAGGAAGAGAGATTAGTAATGTTATTGTAAGATCATGATGATTTTAAATATGGAGGCAAGAACCAATCAGAAGAGAGTATAATTGCCTCATGCGAAATGTAGTTATATCCAATTGGGATAATATTATTTTTATTTAACTCCTCTACATAAGTTTCAGCTTCAGAAATTGCGAAGATATCAACATCATAGAATATATCAGTCAGTTTCCTAAGTTTACTTTGGAGAGGCCTGTTTAAATTTACGTATATTATTTTGAGGTTAGTTGAGGTGTCCCCATTACTGTGTTCCTTAAATATCTTAGGTGGAAATGTATAAGCTTTGTTCGTTAGAAATATAGAGGCCCCATTCATAGCTGTTAATCTGACAGATTGAAACAGGACATTATCACTGTATACAAATTCGAGACCCGGAATAATTGGACCTGGTGAATAGTATTTTTCTTTAATATGGTCACTTAGCGTGAACATCTTGCAGATATCAAATTCTTTGAAAAAAGGGTGATTTGATAATTTCGCATCGCCTATAAACATTTCATTCGGGTCAAAGTTAACTTTTACAGGTTCATTTATTCTGTTTTTGGGCATTTTTGGGGAGATTATTTGGCTTTCATTATCATTGCTTAAATTATTTTCATTGCAAGAACTTACATTTACGATTGGTATCGTTCTGTCATTCATCATTTCAGTGTGTTCGGGTCTAGGTCTCTCCTTTATCCGGGCTCTTTGCATTGTAAGATTCCTTTTCCATTGATGTGGAGGACTTAAAGGGGTAATCCCATTACTATCACCAAATCTACTTAGGATAATTGATTTCATATGATTTCTAAGTAAAGTGTCCGAATTATGGTTAATGGTAATTGACAACTTATAAGCCATAAGATTCATGATGTTTTCACTTATGTAGAATAAATTCTGACTTAATGTTGGACACAGTTTTTTTATTTTTAACAATATTCTTTGTAATATTAATCAAATATTCACGATTTTGTAGATTTTTATGTAAAGGCAGAATTTGTTCAATTAGGTACATGGATTCATCTCTGTCTCCTTTATAATCTCCACCATCTGAACAATCAATAATAAAACGTAGTATAATCAGTATCCACGTGGTAAAACTGAACAGCCAGCATATCCATTTTGGCTTGCACCCATGTACATGCAGCTTAATTCTTTTTACTCCATATCTATTTTCTTCATATGCTAAGCCTAGATCATTTGCTCTCCAAGCATATGATTTGACCACTACAACTCCTGCAGCAGACGTACAATCAATACCAATAACCTCACCCACTATAAGATCATTCCCAATTACTTCCGCCGCCTCAATCATAGCCCACAATAATCCTTCGTTTATTGATAATTTATGATTAACAAGGTTCGCCTTGATTATATTAATTTTAGGATCTACGCATTTTCTTTTATATCGTTTTTTAACCGTAGTACGATAAGTATTGAGGTTTGGTTGGGCCGTATTAATATTATCATTTGTATTGTGTGTACTGTTCGGCAGCACATTATAATTATTGGAGATTCCTTCATTATTACTAGTTATAATTTTGTACGAAGAGACGAAATTTGATGCTACATATTTATTAGGTTCAGCTCCTACGCGTATAGATTCATTATTAGCCACTGTATTTTCATTGAGTGCGCTAGTGCAGAGTGATTTCAAATTAGACTTCTTGGTCAAAATTGTGGTCAGTGGTATTGGCTGTACATCATTATTGTCCATATCACTATGCTTATTACTAATATCGCTATCAATCATGTTATTATCGTTAAGCTGATTTATATTTTCAGTAAAAGATGTTTTGGATGATTTTGGACACTCATTAGAATCATTACGAGCCCCATCATTGTTATACGTTCGAAAAATTGGTTGTTTCAACCCTATAACAGAGGTATCATTGTTTTGAATTCCCACTATTGCATCGATCAATTCTGGATTTGCACCAAATGATCTCAACGGAGCCCATCTTAAGAATTCATTTTCCGCCGATATCGCGGTACTTGAAAAAGGTGATGTAAAATTATTGTAGTCAGTTGGGGATGGTATATTTGAATGTATTAGAGCGGGTATCATTCTAGATTGACTGTCATTCATTCTTATGATCTCTAAAGTACTGCATAAGGCATTTCTATATCTATTGGGTGTGGATTTGCTGGACGAGTAATACACGTCCTTTGATAATTCACTATTTGTTGACGTATTATCCCCAAGGTCATAAGTTCTGGGTGTTCTATTATTGCGTCGTTTAATCATTGTTTCAGTATAATCCATATCCAGCAAATCAACCCCCAATTCCGGTGTATTACATAAGGGTAGCATTAGATTATCATCAACCACTTTATCGGTATTCCCCTCTCTATACCTAGTATATCCTAAATCCATGTCAGTGTTAGCATATAATGTTAATGGTTTGTTACATTTCGTGTAAGGTTTAGGTATTGGGAGCTCAAATTTGGTACGGTTAGCTGGGGGATCATCATCTTCAAGTACATAAGGGGTCATTTTAGCTCGGTTCGTCATAAAAAACCTAAGTTTTAGTCTAGCATTAAAAATCAGTTTAGGATATTCGTTAATTTGCAGTTTGCCGATATTGAATATTCCCCGTTGTTTAGTATTATCGGTATGACTTCTAATAGAGATAACCCGTTTCTCACGTTCAGTCTGATTATTCATTTTGCGAATTCTGTTATAATCTTGGCCATGTATCATTTTTTCTGGTAAAGGGGCATTTATAGGTAATATAGTGGTAATCTAGTGGTCATATTCGAATTATTGTAGATTGCAACAACCGATCGCCAGTCATCGCTCGAATTAATTACAGTTTTTTCCTTGCGTACATGATTTTGCAAAGCTAGTTTGGCCGTTGTAATTTCGTGAGAAAAACCATTACTTAATAGACGTTTTTGTTTATCCTTATTATTATGATAACAGTCTTTGCCTAGCATTGCAAATTGAATTTTAAATACGTTATGTTGTAGATGACAACTTTCTTCAAAATATATCCTATCTTGCTCCTTCATTTCATTAAAAATTAGAAGACTGACAAAAGCTTTTCCCAACTTGTCGAAGGTTTCATTGGCTGTACGATCTATATCGTGTAAAGCCTTCAACACATCAGGATCCGCTCGACCAGATATTCTTGTCCAAATAAATGCCCGTTTATATTCGGATAATGTGCGAGGTCTAATAAGGCGAATAGTGGTCAGTGGGTCATTTAAGGCGTCCTGATCTGACAGATAACATATTAACTCCTGATCGTCATATTTGAACCACATAGTTGGATCAAGAAGTGTACTAAATCTATTCTGCGATTGGGAGAATCTATTTGGAGTCCTTAAAGTTTGATTTGCAATACCAATAGCCGAACGATCATGCCATGTTACTCTCGTAATTCGTATCATATAATTAGGGTTGTCCCTTAACTCCTTGAAGTTAGGCGTATTGCACATGAAGACTGGGAGGCCGGTTTTGTTTAAGATTAGTATCCTCTTTTCCTTAAACGCAAATTTAAAAGTTTCAGCGGCATTACCAGTAGGCATAAACCATTTATTTTCTTCCCTAAATGCATGGAATACTCCATTATAATGCATCGGGAGCCAAAAATTCATAACTTGCCCAAATTTCCTCCCGGATTCTTCACGATCAGTCCTAATTTTAGTCATAAATTCTTCACGAGCATCATTTATGTTTTGATAATTATTACAGACTGTTGTTTGGTTGTTCCAAATTTTTTGCATTCGGATCAGTGTTTCATTAAAATTAGTATAACTATAGGCTGAAAACAGATATTCCGAAATATATCCTTTAACCGACGTCAGCATACATCCGAAGTATATGCACTGTCCGAATGCAAACCATTGGGACCATTTTCCAAAATTTTCGTGTTGAAAATATACTGTGATTATCAGAAATATAAGTGACTTAATTATTATTTTGATTATTGCCATTTTTACTACCAGTGCTATTATTAAAATTTCTAGTATTAGGATTAGAGGTACTAGTTTGATCATTATTCCGTGTTTTATTTACCGTAGATTGATCATTATACGAATTAGCTTTTTTAGACTTTGATTTCTTATTCTTAGTTTTGGACGACTTAGTATTATCATTAGTTCCAGAATTTGAGTGAGAGTTTGGTCCTACATGATTAGGGTCATTTTGACGAGCACGATCATTTTGTTGATTATTTTGGACAAGAGTTGGTTGTGCATTATATTGAGTATTCTGTTGATAGTTTTTAAACGTATGTCTATTTTGATCGTTTAAATTAGGTGGATATTGTTAATTTGCTGGATTAGATGAAAATTGATTAGGAAATAATTAGGAAATTGTGAATTCGGAGGATTAGATGGAAATTGAGGATTAGATGGAAATTGAGGATTAGATGGTCTATTTTGATCATTTAAATTAGGTGGATATTGCGATGTGCCAATATTGTTTAGCCCGGTACGTTGAGGGTAATAATTATTGGGTGCTAGATAGTGTGCCTGATTGTGAAGACCCTATTGTCCAGTATCATATGAGTGGGCCGTATTATTATTTACGTGTGATTTTCAAAATTGTCATGTGGCTGATATTGGGACCATGCAATATTTGTACGTGGGCAAGGGGTCATTCGTTTATCATATTCGTGACGTTGACTAATAGGTTGTGCATTTCGAGTATTACGACTTGATGATTGATTAGGATATTGAGGGTTATGAATATTTTGTGACTGTGGAATATTTTGTGATTGTACATAAGGGTTAATATAATTAGCAGTGTTGGATGATGATGCGGCTTCATATTCAAATTGAAACTGATTGTTGCGTTTAGGAGTAGTCACTGGATCATTTTCATTCTCAAATGTTGGTTGGTTACTGTAAAAATCAGTTTCGTCATTTTTATGGAACACAGTATCGTTTTCAGCGTTTTGGTACGTAGAAGAAGGGCCTGGATGAGTATCGGTATGACTGTGACCGGAATTTGGTTGATATCTAGATTGATTCCTAGTGCTGCTAAAGTGGTTTTGATTCGTGTTGGAGCTGACCTCTTCTCCCTCACTCGAAATCTACGTATATGACTTGTTAGAGTACATTTATGAGTTAAAAATATAGAGCAAAGGAAAGAGTAATAGAACATAACTTACATCATCATTTTCCATTGGCATATATTTATATCTTGTTTCACTTTTTATGTCTTTTTCAGTGCTTTCAGTGTTATTATACAATTATAAATATATCAGCGATTGATTGAACATCAATTAGGACTGTGACCTATATGAAGCTACACCATCAGATGCATTAATTATTATATTATATACAATCTCGATGAAATAATAAGTTATATTGGCTATCCGTAATATAATTGATTATTTTTGCATGTTTTTGTATAGTTATATGCATATATTATTTAGATAGTTTTCAGTATTGGTGACCTACATATTGATTGAGTGCAGTCCATATTAACATCTATACAGCTCTACATAACCTATCTGCATTAAATTATTGTTTCCAATTAGTTGAAAAACTGTTTTAACTTTAACCCTTAGGTGTAACATATTATTTTTTAGGGTATCTTAAGCAGAAGCGAACAAGCTTTATCATTTTACACATTCTGATTTACACCTTCTGATTTACACATTCTGAGACCGGATGAAGGAGCAGAACCTACACGACCGAATGACGAAGCAAGTCGTAGTAGACTTCGAGACTCATTGTAGTTCACACATATCTAGATCTGAATGATCGAAGAGGCATATCATAAGGTAAATTTCATGATTTCATACTGATAGATTTATTTACACCAGGACTTACGTACGATAGATAATTAATTAATTATAGTAAATTAATTATAATAATTTAATCATATTAAATGGTTCATTTTGTAATTTTTGTAAATTTTATTTCGGTGATGAATGAGGCGTTGTTATCTTTATAGGGAGGAGTATAGACAACTTCCTGTATTGTACATAGGTTACAGACGCTTGCGATCTGCCGATAACGATTACTTCGCTATTTGCTCACGCGGAGGCCTTTCATCACCATTGCCATTATCATGACACTGTTGGTTACTTAGCTAAAGCTATGATTATAACTTTATTGGTCCAATAAATGAGTTTTAAGAATATTCTGATTCCAATAAACGCGTTTAAGCATATTATAAAGTTTATAAAAGTTTAAACGTTGTGAATACCATCCGGGTTAATTAACTTAAATTTATTGAAAATATACTTAATGATGTGGTTGTTTTCATATTTGTTCGTAGTTCATAGTGTCTTACTTATCATATCTCTTCTCATCATCAATCATTGCAACCATTCACCCAAAAGCAGCCATTTCTCACATCTCAATACACCAAAAACATTCCCAAATGAAAAAAGGAAGAAAAATATAAAAACGTGTGTACCTCGGGACTTTCAATTTACACGAGAAAAAGAAAATTATATTTAACTCATAGGGACGGCTTGATCGCTGGTGGTATCCGCTTTTCACCAACTTGGGAGAAATGTCCCGCTTTTTTGCGAAATTTCACGTTATAACCGTTATTATTCTACTTTGGAATATTAGTATTATAGTATAGGAATCTTAGTATACAAATGTCAGCCCGGCTAGCTCAGTCGGTAGAGCGTTGGACTTATAATCTACGGTCGCGGGTTCGAGCCCCACGATGGACTTCTGAATTTTTTTTTTCGCGTCATCGCGTCTACTATCACTAATTGAGATCTATTTGTTTTGCAAAATACTGTTGCGATATATCTAAAGCGTCAATAAGGGATTAGTAATATTAAAGAGATTAACTCGACACGTTTGAATGATATTGAGCTTCTAGTCTTCTTCCAATTATCCACCTCCACTGTTTTCTCAAGAGCGCCAATAATCAAAAAGAGCTTACCGGGCAAAGATAGGCTATAGGTTAGGGTACCATATTTTTTTTTTCAAAAAAGCGGACATTTTCCCACAATTTCTGGATTTCAGCGGACAAAAAGCGGACAAAATTCGGAAAAAGCGGACAAAAAAGCGGACATTTTAGAAACCTCAAATCTGGAGTTATTTCCGTTTCTAGAGCA
>SCLF01056308.1:0-11791 GCA_004367975.1 Mesochordaeus erythrocephalus
CACTCTAACAAAAGTTATGGTCGAAATAAAAGTCGAAAGTGCCGCACGGCACAGAATGCAGCGTACGGGTTAAGATAACTTGAGAAGAATCAATTGTACGCACTTTTGGACATGTACAACTTTGACCTATAACATTTTAAGGGTATTTGATCGATTTTCTCATAGACCCGGCGGCGAATTTAAGTCAACACTGTCATTTCGTGAAGTATGTCGGATTGGCTCGAAAGTGGGCGTTATGACTCAAGCTGCAATTCTTCTCAGAGGACCGACCCCGAATTCTTAACACGTGACACAGGTGACCAAAAAAAGGAACACATTTTCAAAAAGTGACAAAATCACGAAATTTTCACTTTGCGACTTTATTATAATTTAGAAAACATGACAAGATAGCAGAGTATGCTCACTAAAAATTCGACTGGAAGCAGTTGCGCTAAAACTATATTAATACTATCATACATGTTTAAAGGTCTAATTTTTTTCCTGCCCGTCTCGATTTAATGAGCGCAGTCTACGGAACAATTTTCATGAACAGAGATATTCGACGAAAGCGGGACACCCCAAAATAAGGCCATAAATTCGGATGTCGCCCTTTTTTGGGGGACAACTGGCCACCCATCCCCATTAAATACACGTATACTACAACCAAAATGCAGCGGTTTCTGACGCATTTATACGGTTGGTTTATTCATTAAAACTCGTGACATAAAAGACGAGTCGTATTAATCTTGATGGAATCGGAATAAAATGGAATCCATTTGAATCTGATTAACTGCTCACCGTTCATAATACGATGGGCAGCTGAAAATCAATTATGCTGTCAGATGTCGCTTGTAGTACATATCTGTTATTTGGAACGTTCTGTGAACAATATACATTACGGTAGAAATACAATTTAATTTAACATACTCTAGTATTAATATACGCTGTAACGGGTAAAATTGGCAATGGGGAGGATGGCCTCAGAGAGCTAATTAAAAGTCTCGTTTTTCACCATTTTCAACTAACCGTTCTCCATTAGTTCAATCTCTAAGCCCGCTAACCAATCGGTGACTTCCTTTAAGTCAGCGGCATATTTGATCAGTTTTTTTCTCGGAATAAAGGACTGAAATATTAGGAAATATAGTAGGAATATTAGGAATAATAGTAGAAGAAAAAAACTATTAAGTATACCATTATAGAGACTTAGTGAGTTTTATTTTTGTATTTTAGTACATAAGGCGAACAGCGTAAAAAGATATTTGTGTGCTCGTATATATCGCGTGGTATGGGTGCCCATGTGGGGAAGTTTGTCTTTGTAGTGTTCGACTTTTGTCCGTGATACGCTGCCATTGATTGTAAATACATCTTTAAGAAACGTTAGGTTGATAACATATGAAATATTTGTTTTCCGCGAAAGTCGTATTGGATGGATAGCTGGGTTCTCCTCGTTTGAAGTACCGTATGGTACTCTAATTTATAGTCTAGTGTATTTTGTTCGAAGAACATATTTCTTAGTAAATTTTGGGCATGTGTTTTGCGTACGGTGACTATCGAAATACGGTATCCTGTCTTTATACAGGTTAGTTATGTTACAATTTTAAAAAACCACTGAATTGTGTCCTAAAACCTGAACTGTAGATCACTCAATTTGGTGCCTATTAACCGAGATATAACCAGCCATCCATACCATGATGACAACACTATTTATTAAAATGAATATAATAGTTGTGTGCATGATGCTGAATACAAGTGGGAAGCGTCAGTCTATCTTGGTGAAAGTATTAATTAAACATAGATCGATGGGTTAGGGTTCGAAACGCAACTATTTATTCATGATACATTTCTATGAGATACCGGATAGTCCCGTATATAAGTGTGTGCAGTAGCTGGTGGACCCCCGATTCAGAAGAGTCGTGATTTTTAGCTATGCAAACTGATATATCAATAGTTGTTCAATCTGGTAGGCCGTTGGATTAGAAAGGTGACTTGACTAGATGAGATTCTAAAAGTTTTTATATTCGGTCTCTGTCGTGGTTAGGTGGGATTTAGACAGCTTAATTGGGCATACGATTATTAATTTGTGCACATGTTTTTAATTTTCGTTCACTTGTTTTCGAAGTGTTTTGATGCGTGACATATAGTGGCCATTTTCCTGCATAACTCCAAATGCGCGTAAATTAGAGTATAAATACATCCCATTCCATACTCAAAAGATTCAAAACATTGAAGTTAAATTTCGTTCGCCGTAAAGTCTCAGGCCGAGATATTTTTCCTGTGAGGATAAGGCCTGGTAACATTATCGTTCTTTATAGATTGACTATATTTATGGATCAACGCGAGATTGGCCAAATACCGAGTATTATGGAGGGTATATGGTACACTGCGGGGGAGCACATACAGTGCTGTACCTTTCAACTGACACTAAGCGAGTTTCTAGAGATTTTGGAGCATAATATTTATACTATTGTGCATACTGAATTTTTAATCAATATAAAATTCGGAGTGCTCTGGTTTCTCGCCATAGTACTCAAAATTTGGATGAAACTGTCATCCAATTGGATTATTATTTACCTAATGTGTGTTATGACGAGCTAAATTTTCTTATTGTGAGTAACTATCCGATTTATCATTTTCGTCTGATAAAAAAGGGCTTTTTTTTAACTTTATTATAGCGTTCCACAGTTATTATAGAGCTCATCATATCGGTTTTCCACTGGATGTCTGGACATGTGCTCTCCCGCAGTGCGAAGCCGGAGACCATAAAATGTCCCAATTCTTATGGGGAGGTCACCCGTTTATGCGGTGTTCGTAATTTTCAAGCTAATTTAGGTGATCATCATAAAATCATATCAAGTGCGTGATTTTGATAGTAATGAATACACCTCCTTGGACATATTGCGCGAATTTACTGAACTTATTAGCCAATCTGCGAAAAGTCCTGGGTCATTGACCTATGTTAATCAAGTATATTATTTTGATGTTATTTTGTGACGAAAATTTTAACATTTCAGGCTAAGGTGGTACTGATTAATTTTGGTAAACAACTTATGTATAGGGTGATCCTTGATCTAAAGCGTGATGTCGGAACTGGTTAGTTTTTAGTATGTAAAAGAATTGGTTACACTAAAGCGATTTCTGAAATTTAGATTCCGATGGTCAGAATTTAATGGAATTGAAAACCGTTTATATATTGCTCAATGATTTAGTGTTTGGGAACTCTTGAGAATACCATGGGCAGGATTGTATTGGAAAATACTGGAGAAGTTGGTCATTTAGTTTGGATTTAGTTTGGATTTAGTTTGGATTTAGTTTGGACTTAGTTTGGATTTAGTTTGGATTGAAAAAGTAAGTTTGCCTCAACTACTAGGAAAGGATAGCAACTAAGGAAAATGGTAAGTGTTCATTTTTAATTCTATATTTTTAGTATCGTTTAAGAATATTGTAAATTCCACGTGCCAGTCGATCGAGCCGGACGGAGGCAATGACCCCAACTGACTCTCCAAGTGAGATGCAGTTCTATCTTAACCCACCTTTAGTTCGGCCTACCAGTGCTTATATGCTTTCTGACTTAAATCCCCACACTCTTCCATTGTTTGGGGAAGCTGATTTGATCGTTCTCTAAAAATATGTACATTCTGTTTTAATGAAGAATATGCGTTTTAATGTTTATAGTTAGGAACAGATCAAGATAGCCAAACCTCAGTTTTCAGTTAGTAATAGGAATAAAAGCTCTTTTGCCACTAACACCCCTGCCGAAAGTGATGGATCCTCCCTGTGCGTGGGGGTGGGGTTAAGTCCGTTAAAACGCAATTTTCTGCCTGTAAAAACATTCTTATTTTTTCGTCTCCCTAAACTAGAATAAAACGTGCAAATTTTATTAATTAAAATATAAAACTGCAAAAAATTGTTCTTCGAGTTGTCAGACCAATATCCCCCATGAGGAACAAAGCACATTGTCCTAAAAGTTTAGAGGTATTTTAACAGGAAAAAACAGCATAATTGTAATATGACCTAACCCCAACCGGAACCATAACTTTACCCTATACTTGACCTAATAATAGGAACAATCTCTAAAAATTTAAAAGTAGTAAACCATAACGCAATTTCATAACAAGGTATTATTGATAACGGCAATAACGGGAATAACACTAACCCCTACCCTAACACCCAGCCCGCCCTACAACCAACTTAATAATTTAAAATTTAAACGCGAAATGTTAGGAGACTGAACTTTAGCGGGGCTAACCCTAAGATGTTGCGCCTGCCTGATACTATTTGCGCCTAACCATAACCCCTAGAGCTAAATCCAGTCAGTGTTTTTAATAGTGGCCAATTTTGTTTTTAGTTATTCGCGAATATGGTCATTTTGGTTTCAATAAATTTGTCGATTTTGCGCACAAGTATTTTGAATATCCTATATTTAACCTCTTGGTAAATATTGTCAATTGGCGCTATATCCTATGCCACGCGGTGGCTGATATTTGTATGGTCCATGAGATAAATTATTTAATCCATTTGGTTCATTTAACTTCCCAATATGATCATGTTACTAATAATTATTAATTTTACTTTAACCACCGCGGATTTACAGCAATAAATAGTCCATACAGATATTTGAATAGGGTTTTATCGCGCGTTAAATTCAATGTAATTTCATTATAGAGACTTAGTGAGTTGATTACATAATAGTCAGTTGAGGTAGAGCGTTTGTTTTTATTTTAGTTTTTCTGGAAAACCAAACCTTTTTTAGTTTTAAAATTTTCTCGACCGTATTTACGTATTCTTAGTACTGATTGTCACGCATTTATTAATACTCTAAATACTTGTGACTTATAAACACACAGAGGGCCGATGACTAATCTCCAACTAATATAGATATCTCCCAGGCAAACTTTTGGCTTTTTTTAGCCACGGATCGACCCTACCGACAGCCAACTAAATTGGACTTGGGATTTTTTGGAACTAGTTGTTGATCGCAAGTACCGCCGGAAGTGACAGCTGAAAACGGGAAGTTGGTTATTTTGAATAGCTATTCACACCAAATTGCTGCCAGGTACTTTGGAATTTATACGGAATTTTTTTACGAGTTAAGTCAGCTGTGTCTTAGATAGGAAAACTTTAAGCAGCCTTCCCGCCTAGAATTTTATTGCGCATAATTTAAGGTACCTGGCGACCAGATATTTTGCCTGAAAAGAACCTAATAATCGAAAATTCGAAAGTTTCCGTCGAAAATTGGTCATGAGTTAAGTTGAGACCCAAATATAGACCTTATCTATTCAGCGTAAACCTTGATTCTACCGATTCCCAATAACTTGAAAACAATCGGTGTATAAAATAAATAGAGAGTGACCAATTTCTAGAACAGAGCCATATATTTAAATTATTATTGTATCGCAAGGTGATCACTGCACTTACATTTAAATATACCGGAGTTCCGCCCAAATTGGTATTATTTGACGCGTGCGGATGTCAGTTGCATTCCTTTAAAGTGGTCAACCCCGAATTCCTAACCCGTTATGTAGTTATAGCCACTATAAATAAAAAATGTGTATTCGGAAAGTATGCCTGATTGTTATGTCTGACAGTTATAACCCAAAATGGAATTTCAAATTTTCAAAAAGTGACAAGATACTGTTAAACGCGAAAATTGCATTTACCTCCACCTAGTGTTCTCCTGAAATAGCGAGGGGCACAAGCATATTGATCGTCAACAAAGTCTATTGCAAAGTGTATACCATAAGTATATAAAATGGTGTAGTATTCATCAAAACTGGTTCAAATTTACTAGTATTGACTACAAAGCACTGTAAATGCCTTACTATGCGATAATTCTGAATAGCACAAGCAGCTTGACTTTGAATAGAATCCAATGCAATATGTATTATTTGAAGGAATATTCACCCACGTCGTTTTCAATAACACATATTATATTTGAATTCTAGAGAGTGCAGTAATTCCACTAATCTCCGTGGCTAAAAAAAGCCAATTGTGTGCCTGCGGCATATTCTTACAAAACTGTGTCCGAGAGATATACATATAAACTCGTCTCTGAAGGAAGGATTCGTATTTTTAATCACAGAAGTATTTATTAAACTGTATATAAAGCTGTATGTTAAACCAGTTTCGAAATAACATGATCATACAGGAAGAAAAATAACGAATTATTTTGGGTAATAGGGTAATATTGGACTGTAGCTAACTTATTAATTATTGCAAGTTTATCAGTTGAAGCCACACTATTTGGTAAGTTTAACCTAAAAGAATTTAAGACCAGAACTCTGCGTGTGATAAAATCAGTCCACAGCTTGAAATTAGCTGTTCTCTAAGAGTATATAAAACACGTATAAAATATTTGGCGTTATCACAAGGCATTACAAAATGCCGTGAGTTATAATAGATACGAGATTTCGCATAGAAATTAGAGGATTTGCTAGGGTTGCATATTGTACTCCAATCGAACAGCTTGGATGGTCAGTAAATATTTCGCTCATAAATGAGAAGGCTTAGTGATAGTATTCGTCAGAAATATCCAGGAAAATGCATTTTATTGTTAGATTATGGGATCAGAGTATTGTTCCTTCCGCCTGGATAAACTGGATATCTTCAACCGTTGGACCTTTTGCCTAATGCTATTGCTAACGTAGAACTAGGACCTATAAACTTTTATAGAATGAGTTATTTTAGGAGTTAACCCTCTGGGCAAAGTGTGGAGAGAATTGGACTTTTCGCAATTAAAGTGGCTGCAGTTTTTGATGCATAATCCCTATTAGTTAAAATTTGAAATCAGTAATACAAAAAACATTCGTCAAATCTACGGCGCAGGAGGGTAAGTCGCTCTTCATACCCTTCATAAAAAACCCATCATTGGTGTTCGAGTCGAAGGGGGCTCAATCGTATTTTTTCTATTTATTTCTATTCGAATTCGATCGATGTAATAATATCTTTAACCAATCAGTTGCCACATGTTAGAGCAATAGAAGCTATGTTTATTCATAAAGCTCCCTCTTGCGGGAATGATTTGTAAAGGTGATTTCTGAACCAAATCCAAGCGGAAAAACCCCAGAGTCCAAAAACTTAGATAGTCCGAGAATGACGCAACAGTAGGTCGGGGGTACGCGAACAAAAATGTATTCAATTTTTTTTTGGATTTTAGCAATTCTCTCCACATTTTGCTCAAGCGTTTCGACGCAAATTTTGCCCAGAGGGTTAACTCAATCTCTTATTGAGAGACTTTTAATCTCAGTAAAGAAGAACCAGCGAGTAACACGTTATTCTGTGAGTTGGACGGAATATATAAACAATTTATTCAAAATAAATAAGGTTATTTTCCTTGACGGAGAAAAAGCTAGGGAAGAAAAAACTGTGGAAGTCGTGAAGTGCAGCGGAAGGAACCCCGAGAGGATAGGGAGAGCTATAGTTCCTGAGGGCGGTCGCGCATAAGTTAAATAAATAAGGCAACTAGTCACATCTTGGTGGTGACTAAAGTATGTTATAACACAAAATGACTACAAAATTTAATTTTTGGGTTTTTAAGAAACCCGTTTCTGAAGAAATTATATACACAAGGTCTAAACCGGATACTGTTAATAGGGATCATCCCAAACTCAAATGAAGTCAGGGAACAAAAATATTTAGAGGAGCAAGGGGGAACATCATAAATCTATGGGATACATACATTGACATACCTGCTAAAAAAGATCTTCACATGACTTGTATGCTGAAAAACGTCTTAGTATCCAATAGTAAAAACGTGCCTAAAAATATACTAATAGGACGCTCAGACATGCTTTGTCTAAAAGTTGCAGTAAACTTTACCAGGATTAAGCTTAGGAGTAGGTCCTTTTAAAGCCCAAATAAGCCCAATGTGCAAATGTATAGTTAGCAAACGTATAAAAGTGTTAGATTTTATATATAAAACATTTTCGCCAAAGCAACTGTGCGAAATAGCTAACGATTTTGTCACGTGATCGTCATATAATACCAAAAACATACTCCAAATTATGACCATAAAAAAAGACGAGAAAGGATTAACACTCGATATAATAAATGCTCTAAGGATAGAACAAAGCACATAACTTCCTGAGATACCACATAAATGAAGAACAAATCGAACCAAATCCTCATTACAATTTACGGATCCAATAAATAGAATTATATTTTAAAAGCCATATTTTAAACAAAAGCTCAGAAACACTACGCCCTTGAGAAATGTTGCGAATGGCGATACCAAAGATAAAGTTCCACTCACAAAAGTGTTAAATTCAGCTTTCACCGCATCAACGAAAGAAAATTCCCCCTGTATTCGTGGCATATAGAGCTTTTAGGTCTCAAAATAATGGTCATTAGCTTTTAACCTTCATTGGAGAAGTTCAAAAAACAATAACAGTGATAGCTGATAGTAACGGTGGTTTTACTATGCAAAAAGTTTCGTCGTAATATATGTCCTCGTGAAAACACTGTATTTTGGCACAGTCGTCAATTAAATCTCAATATAATACATTCGACAAACGAAGCCCAAAAAATGGTTGTTTGTGAATTATATGAGCCGTTTAGCTTTGTTACGGAATGAAAACGCATGTGAAGGTTCACATAGGTGTCAGGTATGCCGATCAGCTAACATACCTTTGCAAAATGACCTTGGTACCGAGCTCATCAAACATTTAGCCATGCTTTGTAGCCCCTTAATCAACAATAGCAGAAAAATCAACATTTTTTGCAGAAATATCAGATTCACACATTTTGAAAACAAAAAATAACTGCACTTAAATATTAATACTATACGCCGAAACAACTTGAATTTGGCTTATAAATATATAATTGTGAGAAAGTTGGCCATATCGCTCAATATCGGAGAATCGGCTAAATATATGAGAATTAAAAATTGATAAATATTGATTGGCATGTTGAACTTGAAAAATAGATAAAATCGAATTTTTTGAATCTTTAGGCATATTATTTAATCTAGAAAACATTGTTTGAATGAAATTTCGTGTTCTAACCCTTATATTATTGGACGTGTTTGTAAACAAATAGATAACAATTGGTTACAAAAAAACTTCCAATAATACATATCCTTTATTAAGCTAGATACTCTGAAATTTCCGGACTTCTAGCCATACATTTGACAAAGAAAATATTATTTGAACCAAATTTCACGTGTATAACCGTTACATTCCGATTTTTCATACTTTACGAGAAAGAAATATAATATATATTTAGCACAGCTAAATAGCCAGATAGCACAGCTTGGATCGTTCAAATTTGCAATCGAAAATATTGCTTCGTTCTGAATTGAAATGGAAAAAAAGAGCGTAGGGACATATGTTACTGAGCGTTAAAAAAGTGAATGGCATTTTTAAATACCATTTTCTCAGCCCTAATTGGATTTTCTGAATCTACCAATTTATTTATCCCGTTTACTCTAACGGTACTGTGTATGTACTCGCTCTGAAGTTTTTTTTTGACCAAATTTTCAAGGTCGAGTTTTTTGTCTAATTAAGAAAATCCATTTGCGGCTGAGAAAATGACATTTAAATGTAAAAAAAGTACTTTGTATAGTGTTCTGTTTGGAAAATACTGTATTAAAACCAAAATATATTTAAAAAAGAACGAAACTTTGTCGTCGTAGGTCTCTTACGCCACTTTATAATATTGGTGTTCTGCTTTTCAGTCGAAATTACCCTCAACTAACCTCAGAGACTAGTTTTTTCCTTTTAAGGGCTTTTACTTATCCTCGGGTCACCTTTCAAGGGATAAAAGGCTGATACCTACTTTTCCACCTAGTGCACATTATGGAAACCAGAGCTTTTCTCAACTCTATTTTTTCGATATTCATTTTTCTTTTTCTATTCGATTTTGGCCTTTTACGTCTTGTTGACGGTATATTTATTGGTTTATACACACATAGAAAAATCCCTTTTTTCTCTTTTCCTTATTTTACTGCGTATAGCTGTATCCTATATCTTGGATTCATCCTCTGTTTCAAGGGAGGTCGCGCCTGGAGTTCCATGGGTGTGGCGGGTTTCTTCACAGGTTCCGTTTTCTACGCAAATTCCCCATTTGTTTGTTTTTTTTTTCATTTCGTTTCAGCTTTAAGTTTGGGTAGCGTTTACCTCTGAAACGGAGTAATTGATGAATTCTATTTACAGAATTTTCCAATTTTTTATCCTTCGTCTGCCTCCGGACTCCTTCGGTTCATTTCCCCCGGTTCTCCGACCCCTTCTTGCTTACGTCTTAGCTTCTTGAAAGTATAAAGTCATCCGTTAATGCGTCTGAGATCTTTAATTTTAACGTTAAAGAAATAATGATGTTTTAGGCTCCCTAGTGCCTCTTCGGCTTCCAGCGTCCACTCCCAATTATTGCCCTTATATGTCTCCGTAAGAGCGATTGTGCGAAATTCTTTATCGCCCCCTCAGGAAGTTGAATTTTCTAAGCACACATTGTGTCTCTTTTTTATTCTTCGCGGTTTTTGTGCTTCTTCTGGCTTCAATGCTATCCTCGCTAATCCCAGGTTTCCCCCTTTTATCACCTGCCACCAAAATTTTGGTTGGTCAGCTGAAAAGTTGGATTTATCGCCTTCTCTAACCGACCCAGGTTTTCGGCTTCATTCCATCCATGTATAAAGCAGTCGTCCATATATATGATTTGGGTTTCAATGGGCATTCCATGTTTCCCTTGTCTATTTCCCCTACTTCCCCTATTTTCAAATGTCGCACCTTCTTTGTTCCTTCTTCCTCATTTCCACTTGTTCCTCAATGTGGATCTTCAATTTTCTGGAAATAATTTTTCTTCGTCTCCTGCGGTTTGTATCCTATATAAAATTGGTTGTGGTACCCCCTCTGCATGCTCTGCCTTTTCCCTGCTTTTTTCTACATCGGAAAATATTTTTCGATCTAATTCCGAAATTTGTTTCCACTAATTTTCGCGATATTTCCCCATTTTTTTATTGGGTTTTCCCATGCTCCCCTAATTATTTATTGCGAATTCCGTGTTGATAACGATTTTTATATTTCGGGTAAACAAAATTTCATTTGATTTGAATTAATTTCTCCGAAAAGTGCGTTTTTCCCATTCGCTCGGGGTTTGGTTTTTCTGATCGTAAATTAGACGCTATAGCCATTCTACCCGTTTTTTTCGCCTCCATATTCCCCTCTCCTGAGTGCTCTCCTCGTAACATACTCCCTTTGTTCTAAATTGGGTAAAACATAACTTACTTCCGGCTTCTATGCCTTCTTCTGTCTTTATAGGATTTCTTTCGTTTGGATAGGGGCGTGTTTACCTAATTCTAATTCCAAGATTTGTGACATTGCACAATCGAATTGGAAAAGGTCCCACCGCCCTTGTCAGTATAGAGCCTTGGCGTCTATCGAGGCCACTTTCTGCTTTCTGGTTTCGGGAGAATTATAATTTTGTTTTTACAAAAAAACTATTGCCGAAATAGGTTTTTTCAGGCTGCACAAATTTTCCACCATTCCCTTTCCCAGCACGGCGGCAGTGTCATTCCTGTAGGTTGACACTTTTATGTTGTTTTTTTCAAATCCCCCAAAATTGGACTTCCTAACAACCCTCACGGGATTATGATTACCTTGCTCTCGCCGTCTATTAGCATAGAACAGCTTCGTCCTGGGTGTTCTGCAGAAATAGTAGGCATGCTACTTAGTCTTTTGCCGGGTGGAAGTCTTCTGCAAACATTGGGTGTCCTAATTTATTCAGAGAAGGCATTATCTTGCTGTTCCCATGCAGTTTCTTTCGATACCTTTTAGGCCGCACTTTTTGTTTCTGCTGAGGATTTCTCCGAGTCTTATGGGTTTTC
>SCLF01056419.1:0-11788 GCA_004367975.1 Mesochordaeus erythrocephalus
TAACAGAAGTTATGGTCAAATTAGTGATCGTTGGTGCCCAGCGGCACCAAATGCAGCGCACGGGTTAACTACATAACGGGACTCCGAGAAAATCTATCAAATAGCCTTATAATTTGATATGTGATAGGGTTTGACTTCACGATCAAAGTTTTACGTTACCAAAAGTGCGTACAATTTTTTCTGCTCAAGTTATGGTAATTTTGAAATTTCACAATGTTTTAAAATGTCTGATTTCCCCAGAAATTGGACATATTCGGCGTGCACGGACGTCAGCTACATTTCTTCTCAAGTGGTCGACCCGAATTCCTAACCCGTTATGTAGTTATAGCTTCTAGAAGTCAAAAATGAGCAGTATGTCCGATTGGCTCGAAACTGGGCTCATGAATCCAGCTTCAATTCTTCTCAAAGAACCGACCCCGAATTCTTAACAAATGGGATTTCTAAGGTATACAATTTTGAACAAATACCAAAAATCTCGAATTTTCACTTTTCTCTTTTGTTATAATTTAGAAAAGATGCTAAGGTCCAAAAGTATGTTCACTAATAATTCGACTCAAAACAACTGCGTAGAAACTAAATTTCAGGACAGTCAAATTGTTTTGATACTTTTATTAGATGCCCTTGGGCCGCCAAGCTGCCATGCCCCCAGAAGTTAAAATCAACGGATTTTCAAAAAAAGTTCTTTTCATGTTCTAACTTTAGGGGGTAAACAGTACGACGCTGTGTAATTTTGGACATTCTGAGAACAGATTCGGAACCGCAAGAAAAAAATAGTTGTTAGATCTAATAGTACTGGTGATATAAATTCCGTATTTTTCTGACGTTCAAAACAAGATGTAGAGAAGCCTTTGGCCTTATCCGATTCTCAAGTTCACCATTTTTGCAACAAATTGTGGACCGTAAATCGCATCGAAAATTTATGAAATTCAGTAATCTTTACCGAAAATTGTAAAAATCCAAGAAGCTGAGGGCATAAGCAGCTTGATTATTAACAACATTTATTCATAAACGGTTTATTCCGACGACTCTTCATCCTTTGGAAACTGGTTAAATCGGGTTAAAAGCAAAATTCTTAATTCTGGAGATCGATATTATTAAATTTTCTCGCTAGATTATATGGGATGATTATTTGCCTAGGATATATCAACACATTAGCCCTACTAATACCCCATGTGTGGCTTCTTATAACACAATTAGAACTTGTTTGTTTTCCCCTCTTTGTGGAAATGTTTCTAATTTCCGTAGTTCAGGGACCCTTATTATTGCTAATATTGTCTAGCGTCGACTTTGTGATATTTTAGTCGTTCGGACATTATTAGAAGCATTTCTTAGTAACATATTTTTCTCATACTTTCGCTTGCCCTTTACAAGAATTCAGTTTACATTAAAAGTTCTCTAGTCTTTATAATAATTACAGACCGTTTCCGGTAGGTCTTTGGTATATTGTAGATTTGAGCACGTTTACGTTTTGAGGTTTTGGTGTATTCGCGCAACCTTTCTATTTTAACGATTAAGGAAGCTATTTTGTTTATTTTCACTTATTATTTAATTTTCAGAATTTGTGGATCTTTCCTATGATTTGAATTTGAGCGTGGTCTATAACTTTTTCGCTATGAAAAGATACTCTTTGTTGTCAGTTTTAAGGTATGGGGGCCCTTCTGTGCGTTTCTTTACTATTTCTGTCTGGGCCAAATGTCTGTTTTATTCCCACCGTTCCCATGGCTACAGATAAGCAAAGACGGACATCACTAGTAGGTCACCATCAACAAGCGAGAGGCAGGCGTCACTTTGACGTCATTCGGTAAGACTACAGGGTACGTGCACATTTATGAACCAATACATCCGATATCAACGTGACATCATAGGTGACGGTAGCAGGTATATAAGCTACGTTACGGAAGCAGATCGGGGGACGGCTAATAGGGGTTGGCCTCTATAAGTGAAGGTCGGTATGAGCAAGGCGAAATAAGCAGCTATGAGCTTATTAATAAGACATTAACTGTAAGCTGAGAACGGGATTATTGACTGTCTAATATTAATGCTGTAACGCCAAGGATGAGTGCATGAAATATGCATGAATATACGTACGACGGTGGATGCTTAAGCACGTAAAATCGTCTAACAATAAAATTCTACTGGGAATTTGGTAAGCATTGGGGCTACATAACACGCGTGACATACCTGGATTTCCTCGATCTCATCATGCAGGTATAATAACGCATGTAATCAATGCAGGGGCTAAGATCTTCGTATGCTTGTCATACACCATTATATATTTTCTCATATCAGATTAAAATTCACAATACTTACACGTGAGCAGATGACCTGGTTCATTTTCTTTGCTTTTTGAGCGCACATAATCTCTTTGGTTTTTCTGGCGAATATGTAAGACCAATTGGGCCCTTAATGTTTTAAGAACATATTTACAATTTTGGGTCTATACTATCCGATATGAATTTTCATCTACAACTATAAACTTCCAAATTTCTGTTTTACATTTGATAAGATAATGTTGCGACATGCAATTTAGCGGTTTGATTCTGGTGTAATTATGCGTATGAATCCGGAATATTGCTGTCTCTCATCCAGCTCGGGTGTCTGGAAATGACTGAGTTCACTGTAAGCTGATCATGGTAACTTGGTAAACCTACGTGAAAACTCACATTTAGATGTTTGAACTTGCGTTAATAATTGTAAAGCATCAGGTATTTGTGCAAAATATATAGGAAGCGAGATTCAATCCAGCTGAATAAACTGCCATTAATTAGAAATAAACGGTTTGAAAGATATACATCGGATATTTTCCTGAATTCATTGTACTGCGCAAGTCAACTGAATGATTGGCCATAAATTTGTTTTGATTTATCTATTTAATCTCTACGTTTTCTGCGATTTTTTTAGTTCAAATCGGTCAAAAAATTAGCTTTTTGAATTTTATTTTTTACATTTATCAACAGTACATCAGAACAAATTGGAATACTTAAATTGGTGGGAAAGTGCAGTTGTAGAAGCTATATATATAAACTTATGAACCGAAATTAAATAACCAAATTATCTGCAGACAAATTAAACCTTATTTATCAAATTTAATTTCTTTCTTTCCCGAAATGTACTCGAAAAATTGGTTTTGGAAAACTTGATTTTGAAAAATAAACATTTTGGAAGCACCGATGTGTTTATGATAAATGATTTTGATTAAATTGTAATTACTAAAATCAATCTAAAAAAGTAAATACTCCAAGATATTTTAAAAGTACTTTTTAATTACTATATATTTATAAATATATTTCTTAGTATAAAATTACAAATACTGTCAAATTATATATATATATATATACAGAGTATTTTCTTTTCCGATCGCGATAGTATACAATTTTCTAATAATTTAAATATGTTGGCTGGAAAATTGTTTGGGAATTAAATAATGGTGTCGGTATAATAATCTGAGGAATGCACGATAATTTTGGATTTGGATTTTACCATCCTGTTTTGTGAACTATCGCCGTTTTCCTGATTTTTTATTTTGTTGTTTTTCCAAAGCTTTATTGGAATCTAATATTTCATCGCGAGAAATTTCTTTCCGAAAATTGCTAATTAAATCCGTGTGTTCGCCAGCCTTTATTAATGCAGCCGACCCTTAATAATGTTTTTGTTCGATTGAAATTCATACGCTGTTACATTTTTAGATTTTGAGCCTCAGGCTGAATGTTTGATTGACCCCTACCTAAATTGGACGTGGGATTTTTTTGAACATTTTTAGACCGGAAGTGACAACTGAAAAGCGGAAGGTCGGAAAACGTTGAGCAGCATCCCCCCTAGAATTTTATTATGCATATTCTAGGGTACCTAACGACCAGCAACTTTTGAACGGAAATGAACCTAAAAATTCGAAATTTTTCGAATATTCAGCCGTATTACAAACGAAATAGACGTTCTGCGGCCAGGTATTCTCTTGTAAACTTGATTTTATCAATTGTCAATTATTTCGGAAAATTTGTGAATTCGTTGACCAATTCTTCTAGTTTTCATTTGGACGTGCGTGTTTGTTGAATATATAATAAGAAGGACACCGATCTCAACCAGTAATTGGTTACTTAGTGAAGGTGATATAGACCAGTCTATTAGATAACCCACAATTATGAATACATGAGAACGTGAATATAGATACCAGATACCAAGAGAGACGATGTTTAAAATTCCGAATATTTCTCTAACGTTTAAAAGTAGATACAAATAATGCCTTGGTCTGATTCACGTGTCAATTACGTCATATTTGCAACCAAAATCGTAAGAATGGTGTAATTTTCACCAAAAATGGTCAAAATTCACTGATAATGACTAGAAACTAATGTATAGGCAAGCTGCCTTACTATGAAGGCTTTTTGAACTCCACAAGCGGTTTTATTTTTTAATAAAATCTCTTGAAAGCTATGATTTCAACTGTATATTCACCCCTGGCGTATTTGAAAATAAATAATGTTTTAGAATTCTGGAGACGGGACTAATGGACTCAATCTGTGTGTCAAAAAAAACCAATTGTGTGCCTGAGGTACTTAGATAAAAGTGTTCCTGAGAGATATCTTTGGCCCAAGTCGAAACCAAATAACGTGTTTGTAGGTTAGGTACACAAATTAATTTATCTACCCTATACATCTGAAATTCGTCGTTCTCAATGTAATAAATGCAATAGATTATGGACGATGAAAATATTATCCGAAGCCTACAGCTAACTGTTAATTAATTTACCGTCTTCGACTATCAGAAATACGTGCACTAATAAATAAATCAACAGTAATTAAGGATAAGCTCGAGTATTAAACTTTGAAAAAGGTAGAAGATATGTACGACCGATGACGTGTGGTATAAAAATAAATGTACTCCATATACAACTTGAAAGTTAAAAATATTTATATGCTACATTATTTGCTATTTGTGTAACTATATTTATACCGTTATTTCGAAGTTTTATCCACCTATTATTAGCTGAAAATTTCCTATTTAGAATGGTGTTAGTTTTAAAAACTGAACTTAATGGTGACCTGAGAAGGATTCCACTTCATAATGATTTTCTTACATTTGATGAGTTGCATCTTATGCTGTGCAGAGTTTATGCATGTGATATAGGGATGGTTTCATGCGCATTTTAATGAATATATGTTTATAATTGAAATTTTCCAAAGACGATGATGACAAGTTGAAATATATGGATGAGGATGCCGATTGGATCACAATTCAAGACTCTGCTGACTTGCAATTTGCGCTCCAGGTTCAGATATCTCGTTCAAAAATTACCAATTAAATAAGCTTCTTAGGCTATCCAACAACGGAATGAAACAACTTTGAGATTGCGGATTGGAAGTAATCAATTTTCCCTCCCAGATGAAATCATTGATGAATTAAAATTGATTAGAGACATGTCCATTACATTACTAGGAAATTGTAACAAATATATCATGAAATATATGACATTATGTCAATATATTCAGTATAATGTGTTGGTTTGTTATTATGTTGTATTTTTTATATGTATTCATTTGTTGGATTCGACTAAGAGTGAGAACCAGTAAATAAAATAATTACCTACTTTATTGCTCTTGGAATCTGAATTCTAAACTTAAAACATAAATGTCTTAATTCCTAGTGAGTTATTACCGTTACACGATTGGCAACAATTTTTATTGTTATTATAAGCATCCTATTTTCAAATATCGATATCCTAAATTCTGCAAGATTATTTGTGAAGTTATTTCATGCATTAACGATTTTATAGCCATTGACACAACGGACAATGCATGGGTAATAACAAATCACGAATAGGACATAAACACGCTGAAACACCAAAAGCAAATTTACAAGAAGAAAATAAACGCGATTAGAGCACGAAATATTGCAATGCAAAAAAACAATTCTGAACGCCAATGAACTGGAAAACGTTTTTCCTCTAAATGTCTTATATCGATAGAGCCCGACGAGGCGAATTTTATATTAAGTAGGATGCCATAGGACAATGCATGGGTCTGATATTGGATGCATTTGGCCTGGTAAGAATAGTGGGTCCTGACCTGAACACTTTCTGGGAGTTTAAACCTCCGCAGACCTCGCGCTCCAGTGGTTATTGGTGGAAGTTGTTCGGACGGTGCCTGAATGAATAAAAACAGCAGTTTGAAATAAATAGTAGAAACATAGAGATACGTCTTATTCGAGACCGTATCATATTTGGTGACCAAAAGACGAATAAACCAGGATATAGAAACGAACGGAAAAGAAAGCGGAAGGCGAATAACGAAGACAGATCCCACAAGTAAAACACATAAGTTAGTAACGTGAGCAGGAATTCGAATATGTCGATTCCATTTATGCAGCTATTGTCGAATAAATATCTGAAGGGGCAACTCATGATCATGGATGAATACATAAAGGCATGAGAGGAGCTCGGAGACAAGGCGGAACAAAAAGCTTCGGCCTTGTTGGTGTGAATAACCAGGGAAACTTTCATTAGCCGCGTAGGCCCGGAAAATCCGAGGCATATATGAATTCTTCAACGAAGATGCGGAGGATAAAGAGATAGAGAAAGCCGATACTCGTCAGGCGGGAGTATGTGAATAAATCGTTCCCCCACTTGCTAAAGCGGTTGTAGGAGAAATGAGCTAAGTTCTCCACGAACGACGAACATAAGAAGCAGGTCGTAAATAGAAAGTAGAAGAAAAGCCTCCGCGTGGTAGACAATGACTATTTTCTATGCCTGGAATGAAGGACGAAAACCATTAGAAGCGAAACGCGGAAGTAAATCAAATTGTTGTCCACGAGACGACACAGACAATGGCACAAGTCTTCTCCGTCATGATGCAGAGCGCGGCTCGAGTCAAGAATCGATCGGATGGCAGAGTGAATGTAAGAGATGATTGCCGAACTGATTAGCGTCAGGCTATCCCGACGAGACAGAAGCCCCACACCGGCTGCCGTAACTTAGGGCCAGGGCTCTGGAAGCTTCCGGTCGGGGACAATCACGGTGAGAACGAGCGAACAAGTAAATTGCGGAGGAATGAACCGCGGAACCCTGCTTCGATTGCGGCCTATACAGACATGAGGCCAAGGAATGTAAAGAATTCATTATGCTATGTTTCATCTGCGGTAAAACTGGGCACATATCAACGAGCCGAACGCAAAAAAACTAAACTCGGGTGCGCTTACGGCTAGGGCAGTACCCTAGAAAACCGTCTGTCGGTTTTCTAAAGGCAGCATTAAGTTTTTTGTAAAAATCATATTGAATGAAAGAACAGTTTTCTGCCAAATCGATACGGTTAGTATTCTGCAAGTAAAGTTAGTAACTTCCGAACAAAGAATGGCAATGTAGAAGAGTTCCATCCGGATAGCGGCCTACATCGGGGAATATATCACAACCCTGGGTCAAGTGCTTCTGGATGTCGAGTTTTGTGACAGAGGGGAGATCATGGACCAAACGTCCTGGCAACATAAAGCTTGGCAGTCCATATCATTGGAACATATATACTGTTTGGAGGGGACTGCGCCCAGTTCACAATGGAACTGGAGAAAGGGAGGGTGTATATGCGCGGAGTAAGGACCCATCTATATAACACCTTATCGGAAGAGCCAAGTTGCTATCCGACGTCAAAATAAAGACAAGCAAGTGAAAGTATTGCCCGTAAACCGCGGCACTGAGCAACCCGCAGGGAGGAAATCATAGGGACGGACGGCGATGCGTGGGACACGTTCAAATTATTTTCGAAGTCCCAGCAAAGGTCCAATACATGCAGAGTGAACCAGTATGTGCTAAATAAAAATTGGCTCGATCGAACGTCGGGAGCTATGTCGAAAAAGGCTGTTTTGGGGCATTGGTTTCATTTTGTTTTTTGACTGGGCTCAAGTATTTTCTACCGCTTATGACGAGTTGTTGAATCGGGCTTTACCAAGTGAGATTATGCATTTGGAGCTTCTAGCATATTATCGAGCGCGGTCCGGGCTCCCGGACACTAGTTCAGAAATATTACTAAAGGTGCGCGGGATTGAGTAAAGTTTAGGTATCGACAAAGTCGCAATGCAAATTTCGTTGATACCGCCTCTCTTATTTCGTCACTTACAACTTACCGCTATTTATTAGAATCGAAAAGTCGTTTTTTAACAGCTGACGATTACGGGTATGGTAACCGAAGGCGTTGGATTTATATTGTATGTTAGAAGCTGGGCTGTGGCTATTGATAGCTGCGGTGGGACCCATGCGTACCAATGGAGTTACGATTAGCGTTTTACTTCGCGAGTCGTGGATTCGAGCCGTTGGCTTGGGGAGTTAGACCCTTTCGCTTGTGAGTTATACCATCGCAGTTAGGATAGGCTACCTATGGTATAATAAGTTATATGTGGTCTTGTCGCTTTCTGTCCATCTAATGCGGTCGATATTCGTCAGGGATTATTCCGAACGTTAGTTGGGATATAATTGTTATACACCACAGTATATCGTCAATATGTGTTGTCGGCTGGTGTTCGGATTTCCAATTGCACATGAGCACCAGCTTTAACAGTCCATTTTTTACGTAATTTAAGTACAGTATCAGCTTAAATAGACAATTAACATACATTTCAACAGTACACATAATCGATAGTCATAATATTGTCATTAATTTGGGTGGTCTCAGTTCAATGTTGCCATATGTGCAATTGCCTATTGTGCAATATGTCGAAACTTAATTAAAGGTTTTTATTATCGATGTGATTAACTGCTGTTTGATCGTTTAACACATACTGTTTAATTAATTTTAACAATCATTAAAGACCGCCTTCCTCACTCAGGTCAAGTAAGTGCTAGTTCACAAGGTTCAAAAACCCAACCACCTTCAATACCAATAGAAGAAGAAGAAAGAATAAAAGAAGATATTAAAAATTTTGATCCCATGCAAGGTAATTATACGCGTCATGAATAACCATTATTGTAAAATAATAGCGGAAACGCTTTGTAAACTTTAACATAACTGCCAATGCCCGTGTAGGACTGAAGAGATTTAACGGATTTTGGACAAACTCAGTTTTGTGGCGATTGAGATCATTTTGGAATATTTGATCCATATTAATGTATGTATCCTTGCCCCATGGACATTATTTTACCACTACATGGTCATACTGTATTGATATAATTAATATCGTGTTTATTACATTTGCTGCGAATAATTAAAAAACTGTCACCTAGTGGAATCGAACTACCAATGCATGACGCATTCGAGCAATTTTATTGGACGAAATATTGTGCAATTTATCACGAAAAATTTTATTAACTCCTGTGCGCCCTTTTCAGAAAGTAACCTCCGTGCATGATTTTGAGCCAATTTTAAGTCGAGGTTATCACTAATAATTTCCATCTGGAGAATTAAAATTTTGTGTACAACCCGTTTTATCTAAAGGTGAAGGGGAATCGTAAATATACGGTTTGCAATCACCGTAAAGCTGCCGGTGTCCTTCCATATTACGGCCGCTTGAATTTTCAGCAGCGTGTAGTCATTACTAACGAACTCTGATCATTTTGGTGAAATAACGGAATTCTATATACTTTCGGACCAACAATCGATTTGGGAAGCCGATAAGAAATAAGTCTTGTTTGCATTTTCTCTGAAACGCCCTAGCATCTGCGCTTCCACTGTTGGGAACTATGATCAAACTCTGTAACTATAATAGCCTAATCAGTATGAGTTGCTATGAAATGCGGTTACATTTTTAAAGTCACTCTTAGTCTTATCCTCGATTCATCAGTAAGAGGGAAAGTTAATTTCCGGAAAATCCAAGCAAAATAAATCAATATACACCTCACGGAATTCGTAAACGATTACATCAATTTTGATTAAATAATGGCGGTTCGATAACCTAGTTCACTCCGGGTGTAATTTTATGCGGAACTAGTTCCAACTTCAGACGTTCAATTTCACCATTGTATGTTACTTCTTTCGTTGGATGAAAGCTTATTATCACCTCCAGTTCCTTCCTTTCATCCACACGATTTGTAACTTGTTTACTGAAGGACTTTTTGGTCGATCATTTTGCGTTCGATTTCCAACGTTTCCCACTACTTGGTTTATCGTTTCGAGACAACCTGACATCATCTGGATCATGATATGCCATAATATATTCAGTTTTCACAATAACATTATTCAAACAATTGAAATAGGCACTTTAGTTTCCCTTTTGTTCGCGTCTTTAATGGAACGTGTGCTAAGATTGTTTTTCTACATTGATTTCTAACATAATTTAATTACTAACCAGTAGTACCATTTCACGTTTTCCCGGTAGATACCAAACCTGCCTCATTTGAGGCATTTCAGCGCTAGTTGGCTAAATATATTATTTCAACTGATATATTTAGCTTGGAGATCAATATTTTAGAAGCCGCAGATTAATGGCCATTTTCTCAGCCGCAAGTGAATTTTCAGAATTAAAAAAACATGCATAATTAAATTTGGGCGGTGTACCCAATTAAGTTCTAAGTACATTGAATTGTATAATACGCCAAAAAGTATATTGTTTTCCGTCTATCACTGAAAGACATACATATTTAAAATCAAATGTATAACATTATAAAGCTATGGCTCCAGTCGTTCAATTTATATATTAAATTTGGACATTATCGTCTAGAAACTGCACTTTAGTGACTTAGTGAAAGTCAGCACTTTCTCTCTCGCTGTCTCTTTTAACTCTTACGCCAGTATCGATTAAAACTACTACTGTACTAAAACAAATGGAGATATGTTAAAAAGAGAAATACCATTAGATCGTAAATTGTTAATCTTTAATCGTGCAAAACAATACAATGCATTATTTTCGAGATAATGCCCGAAGAAAACGAAAAGCTTGATATACGTTTATTGAAGACTGAGGGCATATGATTTTAATGATATATATATAAATATATATTGGAACATTATAAGGAAAGTAAAATATAAATGATTACACTATACTGTATGAATCAGTTTGGTATACATAGTAATGTATACCAATTCTTACTTGATGCTTCATCACATCGTTACCTCTCCCTCAACTTTTGAATAAATGCGGACCAAGCGTGTCGTTTTCTTTGGCAATTTTCTCGTAAAGAATGCATTGTATTCTTTTGAAATTGCACGATTGAGGATTAACTCTTGTTATCAACGGTTTATCACGATCTAAACTGTTAGACAATCGAAATCGGACTCAAAAATGGGATGAGTCATTAATACAATAATAATATTAATGTGTGACGTAGTAGGGTTGAATCTTCTTTTCAGTCGCCACTTTCGGCTAAATTGTAATGTGTAAAACCTTAACAGCTCCCCAGATGGAAGTGGTGCTATTCAAGCACGTAATCGCCTGATCGGAATTTGGCTGGCGGTCGGCGTATTCGCGTTGATCGACGGGTTGGTTGGACTGAAACAGGTTGAGGTGACGTAATCGGTTGGTCGCGAAGCAAGTCAGCTATAGACGGTCGAGCGGATATTGTCGGTGTAGTAGCTGCTGACGTTGTTGTTAGCACGTTCGGAGTCGACCTGACCAGTTGTTGTTGTCCATTCCTATCTTGTGTAAGTATCGGCAGCGCCGGTAGAGGAGTTATTGTTGTAATCCTCGGCACTGTTGGGAAAGGAAATACCACCGCTTTATTCAGGGCGATACAAAAGCACCTTTTCGCCAGATTTGAGGTCCTTATTTGGTATCTCGTTTAGCCTGCGTTTTTAGGACGGCTTCCTGATTGGCTAATTCGACAGCCTTGTAGACTTGTTTCAGCAAAGCATTGATTTTCATGCCGTAAGAAGCTGGA
>SCLF01056530.1:0-11780 GCA_004367975.1 Mesochordaeus erythrocephalus
GCACCTCTCTAACAGAAGTTATGGTCCAATTAGTGATCGTTTGTGCCGAGCGGCACGGAATGCAGCGTACGGGTTAAAGGCAATTATAATTCGACACACACAAAACTCTAGGGTTAGCTTTAGCCAAAATATTCAAAAAGTGGCAAAATCACGGGTTCGAGCATTTTAGGATAACTTTCGACCACGAATTTCGACCGGAAAATTGCGGAAACAAAAACTGCTGGGGAAGCATCGTCTGTTGCTTCCCCTAATGCGGAAGAGTTACGTAACCCTCAATATTCGCACGTAAACGTCTTGAGAAAAAAATATTTTGTGTCAAATAGAAATTTTTCTAGACTTAATATTATTTTTGTTTGGGCGTAAGAGTGTGGGGGAAACGAATTCTGATTAAGGGTTCGATAGTTATAGGGAAAGTCTGCACCAAAGCAATCCCAAATTTGCGTGGGGAAGAATATGAGATATAAAAGTACAAATTATGATAAAGTATTCGATAGTTATATGAAATAATAATATTGTGCGTTGGCGGATATTGCAAATAAGCTCATAATCAGATATAATACCGCAGTTAGTATACCCTATAAGGTCAAGAGTGACCTAATTTGACTGAAAACAGCTTAAACGTTAGTAAGTAGATCGGAAATTGTCTTTTCCAACTCGCCCTTATACCCTCAATCAACAACAAAAAAATTGGAATCTAGAACTGAAATTATAAGTTTCACGAATTGTTTCGAGTGGCACAAATTGCAGCGTCTGGGGGGGGGGTAGTATCTGCTGCGCACGGGTTAACCTACGTCATAGTCACACCGGAACTGTAATCTAAAAACCGGAAGTTGATTCTGTTTAATCACGAATCAAACCGAATTGTTGTCCGAGAAGAAATGAGTTTAATTTAAGACAGATGTGTCTCAGATAGGAACATATCGAACAGCATTCCCACTTTTAATTTTATTCCGCAGATTTTAGGGTAACTATGGGCCAGAAATTTTGACCTGAACTGAATCTAAAAATAGAAAATTCTTCGTTGAAAAATTGGTCGAATATTCTGCTGGGTGATAGTTAAGTGCAAAAATAGGCTTGTTATTTCTGATGATAAGATAGCGTTCAATATTAATATTCAACTGATCTGGCATATACACATAGGACTCTAACTAGGGTTTTTTGGTCTGTATTCCACCTAGTATAACTGATCATAGAAATTCGGTATATTTCACTGTCCTTTAGTAGAAGTTGCAAAGAAGCCTTTGGTCTTATCCATTGCATTTTTGCAACAATTTTTAGACCGCAAGTACCACCAGAAGTGTCAGTTTAAAACCTGGAATTCATTATTTTAACCGGAAACACAACAAATAGTTGCCCGTGAAGATCTGTAGTATAAAACTATCTTAAAATAGTTGGGTACTGGGGAATAACACACTAACAAATTCAGCTTTTTACAATTTAAGTTTGCGTTTGTTCTCAGGTGTCCGTTTACCCTTAGCTAAAGCAGAAAGCTTCATTTACATCCACCTAGTGTTCCCAACTAATACGATGTGTCAAAGCAGTATGAATGTGAAAAAATCAGTTGAAAAGTAATATAGAATCCGTGCCTTAATAACCTTAGGTAATATTGGAATAATATCGAAATCGCGATTCGTTTTTTCTGTTGGTCGTAAGTATCCAAAAGGTTACCTGGGAGTTATATCAATAGAGTGTTATACATCCCCGCCATATTCCGAACAATGTTTCGGCGGACGGTGCTACGCAATCAGTTTGTCGGAAGGTGACCAGTGTTATATTACGCAATATTTCCATGCTCGTAGCGGACAAGAATTTGCACGTTTTCTGTAGGAAACTATTTGTCAGAGCGGTAAAAGGAATTTTTCACGTAATCGATAAACATTAACTAGAAAGTTTGCAAATAAAAATAATTTTCAAATAAGTTAGTCATGACCTAATTCACAGAATGCCGAAACATTATTTACTACAAAAACAGAAGCTCAGATGATTGACACAATTGACGGTAACCTATAACTTGCCAGGTATATACATACCCTGTAAAATCGTTACAATTCAATTACCTATCAATTATGTAATTTAGGGTACACCCTGAATCTATAAATTATCTATAAAATATCGACAACCTCCTAGAAGTCGAATTTCTGACCGATTAAGGGTTAATCTCCCTAGTTATCATCGGGTAGAACAGTTGGGGACGATATCCTCTAAAACGGAGGAGCGCTGGCATAGCCAAGCATATTACATAATTAATATACCCAAAACAATAATGTAAAGTGTAATATAATAATATCAAAATACATAATCTAATATTTTACTATTATTTATCCGGTGAAAAAAGATTGATTAATATCTATTATGAGGCTAATTATTAGTGCCTTCTGTAAGCGCATAACTAGCTACTATTGTCTTATAGTCTTACGTTTGGAATGATGTCTGCATACATGATAAATTGTGTCTATATCTGCCGCACACTAGTTGCGCCCTTCGAAGAAGCCATCATAGAACAATAATTCTAGACACATGTTTATGTTTACATCTATGAAATGATTGGGCAGGCTTCAAAACACTGTTAAATAGTGTTATACATTCCTGCCATAATCCGAACACTTTTTCGGTGGACAGTTTTACGCAAGCAGTTTGTCGGAAGGTGTTCGGGTATAGTAAACACTAATCTACATACGCGGCACGGTAAAAAAAATAGAAGAACACAATCAAATTATCGATTAGGTCAGCAGGACCGGATAAAACAGAAATAAACGACAAGCAATAAACTAAAGAGTTAAGCACTTACGTAATATCAACTATAACTTAATATAAATAATAACAAACAATGATACGGAACACACTGCTAAAATCTAGCATTATAAAACCATAAAAATACTAAAGCCTAAAAACTTACAAACCAAACAAATACATTTATTTGCATATTGGATACTATACATATCCAATCGCATATGTCTCAGCCAGAATCTCTCGAACATGCTACAACGTCACAAAAATATGGAGAAACACTTAGGGACCAGTGTTATATTACCCATCATTTCCATGCTCGTAGCGGACAAGAATTTGAAGGTTTTCTGTAGGAAACTATTTGTCAGAGCGGTAAAAAAATCTGTCTCTATATGAATTCTTTGTAATTAATATCAAAATTATACCCATAAGTCATTTTTCACGTAATCGATAAACACTAACTAGAACGTTTGCAAAAACAAAAATAATTTTCAAAATAAGTTAGTTATGACCCAATTCATAGAATGCCGAAGCATTATTTACTACAAAAATTTAGGCTCAGATGATTAACATAATTGACGGTAAACTATAACTTTCTGTAAAATAGTTAGGATTGAAAGTACCTATTATGTAATTAGAGCTACTCCCCACAACTATAAATTCTCTATGAAATCTCCATAACCTCCTAGAAGTCAAATTTATGACCCATCAAGCGTTAATCTACCTAGTTATCGTCTGGTAGAACAGTGAGGATGCTATCATCTAAAACGGAGTAGCACTGGCATAGCCAAGCATATTACTAAAATAATATACCAAAAACAATAATGAAAAGTGTAATACAATAGTATCATAATACATTATGAGGCTAATAATTAGGTCGTTCCGTAAGCGCATAACTAGCTACTATTGTCGTATAGTCGTACGCTTGGAATTATGTCTCCATGCATGATAAATTGTATCCTATATGCGCCCCACACAAATCGCACCCTTCGAAGAAGAAGCCATCAATATTAGTAATCAAAATGTAATCAAAGCTGGTAGATAATTAAACTCGGCGAATGCATCATAATGTTATCAAAGGCAAATAGGTAAAGACCAACAAAATGACGTGAATTAGAATAAAAGGTCAAATCTTCAGAAATCATGTCGTAAAAATATAAAAATGTAAGAAGTGATGCAGTAAATTCGTAATTCCACAGTTCAAGCGGTGTCCGAAAAAAAATAATGAACATGAAATTGGTTTACAAATATATGATTTATTTTAGAACAGAATTTGAAAGTCCCATTCACCTTTATAGAATCAGATGTTTTTACTGCATGATTTACTGGGAAAATATTTTTTACTCGGAAACATAGCTAATTGTGCTGTTTTGACTACATATGTTTACTGGTCTAAATTTAAAAAGGTTAACAATTACAGTCGGTACGCAGGAAGTGTCAGATTTAAAGAGTACAATTGCGAGCCTTTAAACCAAATATTTATAAATAATTTATTAATATTTTTTTACATGTAAATAATTAAATTCGAAATAATATTGAACCAAATTTTCTGTCCAAATTGTAGTTCAGATTGATTCGAAGCGCTTATGAACTTTCCAATTTTTTTGTAATTTTAGTTTATGCTTCCATATCAAAACTTACTGAGAGTTAATTTGCAGCAGCTGTCTTTTCATCGACTTCCGTTTTTGTGTTTCCTCCCAATTCATGGTCAATTAAGTGGTTTGCGTTTCTCTACGACTTCCATATTTCAGTTGAATGCATTTGTTGCTGCATGTAGTCATTACCATTGACATTTCGATTGAAAAATGCGAACTTCTAGTCCACGAATGGACATCAAAAGGTTATTTATCAATTTAGTTGTCTTCTAATTATTGATCGCATTAGCGAATGGCGAGATTAATATCCTCAGGTTAACTGTCAGCGGATCGTAAAAGAAAATATACTCTTAACTCCTCTGGTACGTTTCTGGCAAATAATCCTCTTTATGCTTGTTTTAAGAGTGTTGTCCGACATGATGGAAACCTCCCTTGTTTTAACTAAAGGTGAAGGGCCATTTGAAATGTGGAGTTTGCAATAGAGTTAGTTGACGATCAAGCTGATTCTATCCTTCAGCTTGCTTGCATATTTCGGTAGCTTGCATTTTCAGTAGTTTGTAGTCAATACTAGTGAATTTTCAAAATTCAGGCCGATAATTACAGAATTCTATCTAGTTTAGGTCCAAAAATTATACCGTAAATGGTCTAACTGAGAAGTCGATAAGGCTTATTTGCATCATCTTTTAAACGACAGAGAAAAATATGAAATTTTTATTTTATAGACTTTCCATTATTTCAGAAGATTTGTTCTTTGGCTGGTTAATTCGTCTAGCTATTAATTGTACGTGGAATGTTGTTAAATTCAAATAAGAGCGGACCTAATCTTAAGCTTCAAACCGTATTCCGAATGCAGGTGAAACAGGCATACATACGGGAGACGCGTAGGCGTCTATTTTAGGTTTTAAGTGTATTCGAAGTATTATTGTCGATGCTAAAAATTCCGTCGATTTCTCTGACGTTTAAAAGCAGATGCAAATAATGGTGATGTCCTATCCACTTCTCAATTACATGACCTTTGAAACAATATGTGCAATAATATGGAATCAAACATTTGTCAAGCTGCTTCAGAAAAAAAAATCGGAAGGTTCAGTAATGATCCGAATCAATCCGAGTTACAATTTGATCGTAATCAATCCGATAGAGTTGAAAAAGCCATGAATGAAAATGATTGGTTTCAATATTATTTGGATAATTACGTTTAGTTATTTACATTTATTTTCATAAATTACGTTTAAATATCGCGTTTAAAGTATGTTTGCAAATAGCTGGTCTCCATGTACCGAATGTGGGAGTCGTCGACAAATAGAGACTTTCAATTGTACGTGTTCGGGTATGTCAACTTTTCAATTCGTGACAGATTCGTGTACATCATAACGTCTTGTTTCCATGTTTTTGGTCCTCCGGAATTTCTAGTTCCTCGAACTTCAGCGTGTTCTATGGGACACTCGTCGTATTCGTAGTCGATCGTAGTCGATCGTATTCGTAGTGCTCAAATGGATCCAGATCAACCTGTTCAACATTTCCTTCTTGGTTTTCCTGGTTTCTTTCTAATCGACTTCTCGCTCTGTATCCCAAATCCGCATACCTGTTACTATTTCTGTTTGATGTTTGTAGCGATTTAAATTGATGTGAAAGAGGTAAACGTAGGCGTTAGTCATACGCCAGTGGTCTTAGATGATTAATCAAATTAGTTTAGTACTGCTCCATTAAAAGATTTAGTATACCAGGGGCCTACGGAGAATATATGCAAAAATAATAATTATTAATATTATAATGTAATACTAATATATAATATAATATTAATTAATATTATAATATAATACTAATATATAATATAATATTAATTAATATTATATTATAATATTAATAATTATTATACTATAATATTACTTATTATTATATTAGTAATTGTGGTGACGCAAATATAGTTACTAACAAAATCATGACCAACTTGACAATCTAATCAACTTGGCACTCATCTATAATTATGAATGAGTATCATGATCACTAATTCTAGAGGAGCATTGACTGATACATCCTTAGAGGTTTCTGGATTTGGCCGTGGTGAAATTTGTCTCAATATGGAGAATCTAGATGAACTTGGCACTTACCTATAATTATAACTGTGCAATAAGCTATGGAGCACTAATTGTAGATAAGCCTTGACTCATACTACATACGAGGCGCCTGGTGTCTGTGTTTGTGACATATACACAAGCAAACACAGCTCCCTTCATGGTTTCCTCATTCTTCCCTTACACCTGGAATTAGGCGGATAATCTCGATGCCAATAATGACTATCACTACAACTAAGACTAGAATGGCTGTATGCAACATCCCTATGGCTTCCTCACACTTCCCTTACACCTGTAGTTATGCAGAGTATCCCAAAGTGAACAATTATCGTATGTGAGTCGTATGTGAGTAGTATGTGAGTCGGTATAGAGTTAGCTATAAGTTGTTTAACAAGCCAAGGATTAGCAGAGTATTAGAAATACATTTATATATATAGATAGGATTTAGATATAGAAGTAATAAACTTGATTACGTACCTAGCACCACACTTAATTCATTGTACTTAAACCAATAAACTAAATCAAGCAAAGCTTATTGAATACTTTCATCTAGGAAGCACCCATACAGTCAAGCATCCAGTTGGAAGATTTGGTACAAGCAAATGGTGACTGAATCATAAAGTACAGAGAGAACGGCCAGTAAGAGATTTTAAATTTGAAGAGAGGGAATCTCTGGCAGAGCAATAAATGAATTGTAAAAATAAATATAGGGGAATTGGGAGAGCTAAGACTAGGATTGAGAATAATATATGCCTAAATATATAATAGGCTATAGTGGATTAAGGCTATAATGGATTTGGATAAATTAATAGATTATCTTAGGCAGCATAAAAATAGAATTTCAAAAGAGGAATTAAAATTCCAAAGTATTTTCTCAATCGACAAAACTAGAAGATTATGGTTTAGACATTGGAGAAATTCTAGACGCAACCCACAGAAGTACGGGAGTAGAAAATTGTCACGTTTACGAAGACGATTTAATAACATTAGCCCCGGTTCGTCTAAATAGGAGTAGGAGCGAGTCAGTAGGAGTCAGTAGGAACTTAACCGAAAATATCAAAATAGGTTTAATCAGTTTTTGGACCAAACGATTGCTAGTATAAAGCATGAAAACTAGACCCTACAGAAATTGACCTTATAGAGATGTGTTAAAAATCACCAGTAAAATGGAAGTACCTATCTGGCATGAAAACACGCCGGGGTGCACACACGCACCCACACATACACGCACACATGCACACACAAGCACACTCGCACTTAATTAACATGGACCGATGTACATTTATAGATTAAATTAATAGCTTAATTAAAAATTTTAATTAAATATATATTTATTTTGTGCGTTACATATAGTCAACATGGCTGTTCGGCTGACTCTCGCTATTAAGAAACAGTTGTGGAAAAGGGTAGACATCTGGAAAACCAATCCTGACTCATTCGGAACATGGCGCCTCCAGCATGGACTCACTTCGGTGACGGCTCCTTGTTAAAAGCCATTGTTTGTTATAAATGAGTCAGGTTTGGAAATAAGGTGTTGATGACTCCCTTAGTTTGTGTACTATAGAATTAAAATGCAAGAAATAAAATAGAAATACGGCAAAATGAATACAACTTACTAGTAGTCATTAGCAGTCATAAATTCAATAAAGAGACTACTTGCGGAAAAACTAAGATTAGTATAAATGCCAGACCACATAGATTTTTACTCTAAGTTAAATTAATTTGCTTAAAGGGACAAAGCTGAACATAAATATTATAGACTATATGCACCGCGTATCAGAAATGAAGACGATATATACTGTCCAAATGATAATATCATATACGCTTTATATAAATACCTATTGGAGAATATACTAAAACTAGACTATGGAGTTATAATAGTGCGATTCTAAGACATAATCATAGTGCACACTGAAACCTTGTCTATACGAGGGCAACGTATCACCTGAATAGAAGTCACATATCAAGGTAGTGCAATTGTATTAAAGGAATTAGTTACATTAAAATATGTAATTTTAACCGAATTAAGAGATGGAGTAAAACATGAGAAACGAGTTTGCATGTTGAAAGCATCTCAAACAATAACAATACTGATGCCGTTATTGATACAAAGAGAAAATCGGGTTTCAATAATAACCCTAACCATGCCCGACAACCAGAAAAGAACTAATGTCAGTATTAGCTTTATTTAACTTCTATAGGGAGAGATTCCATATTATGCAAAAATACGGCTCGGTTGTATGAACTTACAAGCGAGAGAAAACGTTTTGATATGCCGAGGAATTAAAAGATGACGTTAAAAATTTAAAAGCGGTCATTGTAAAATGCATCTGAGAATTAAAATAGAAAACGAAAAACCGTTCATTTTGGAAACTGATGCCTCAGTGTACGGTGTCGGCAGTGTGTTAAAACAGGTAGACTCTGGGACAGATTTAGAACAAATCGTTGCGCTAGATTCATAGCGCTGAAGGGAGCGGAAATTTTTTGGGCGATATCGCAATTAGAGCTCAAAGCAGTCTGTTGCGAATTATTAGAATTCGAAAAATATATAGGAAATTATGACTTGCTATCAGAGTTGATAATAGGTACACTGTCCTTGTGGATGTTGATTTACATAAGAACCATCAACTTCTATGTGGAACACGTAAGTGGGAAACATGAATCCTTCTTTTTGGGGGATTGCCTGTTGCGTATGCATCATATATTCAGCAAGGATAAATTCTTTTCACTAGGAATAACCAGCAAATTTAAACCAAATGAAATTTTGGAAACATTTGTCTTAAATGAACGAATCGAAGATTTATATAAACATATAGAATTAGCCCAATTAGAGAGTAAACGATGCAAAAAATTAGTTTCACAAACTCCCATACGATTTTCATAATAAAAGGTGTGATCTATAAATATACACAATGGGAACAATTTATTTTACCACACTTCTAAAGACAATACACAGGCATAAGTCACCAAACAGAACAATAGAAAGACTAAATTGTTTAAAAATTTGGTTGCAGGGAAATATAAAGAAGTAGCTATATACGTGAAGGACAGTATTTCCGCGCCAACGATGACATTTCAGATCCTAGCAATCAATTTAACAGGCTTCGGTATGGCCAAGTACATTTTCGTTGCTGTATGCAGATAAACGAAACTTGTCAATGCCAAGCTGTTAAGTGACTCATTATCAAAATCAATAAGGAATGCACTCTAGGAAAATTATGGAATTCCACATGTTTTATTGAGCGATAACGCTGCAAATATAAATTCGAAAGGAATGGAGGATTTTCTGGACCTATTTGTTTTAACTTAACTTACTAACTTAACTTTAATTGCGAATAAATTAAAGTCGCATATTCGATTCCTAACTAAAACACGAATATCGGACAGTAAAATCGTAGAGAATGCTCAAGAATGAGACAAAAATTCCGAAACTAAAAAAGGCAATACCGCAAACGAATTTCGAGAAAATTAGAAAAATCAAGTAGAAAATTTTTGTTTTCCATTCAGAGTAGGATACGGAATGACTAACACTCACATTGAGATGGATTCTGCTAACATGTATAACTTCCGAAATCTAAGTAGAGACAAAATAAAATTCCCACGTATTGAAGCGCTCGTACATACCGAATACGAAGGTAACCGAATTTCACACCGAAATTCTAGGAGAATTATTAGTTTACGCATCGATCCAAGACTCCATGGATTCCCTAAAGACAGTAGTACCTTTAATCAATGAGCAGCAACTAAAACTAATAACGGAGTACCTAGATTAATGCAACATACGGGATATGGGCTGCAACATACGCCCAGTTTACAGGAAATACAAAAACGATAAGGGTATTGAAAATGACAATTAGTGCTATCTTATGATAGCACATTGAGCCAAACTGCTTTTTGTAGTACAATTTTACTCAACGCAATTCGTTGCTTTTGGAAAGTGGAAAACCATCCCAAGTCTTGCCCAATCCCCAGTCTAGTACCTTCCACCACGGATATTAACAACTACATAAACCATAATAGTATGAAAAAATTAGAATGTCGCATGAAAATATCCATATAAATATATCCATAAAAATATCCATATAAATCAGTCAGAGGGTAGGATAATAGTGGGGACAAACGTTGTACAAACATTATAGTGGATGAGACGAAGTTCCCTTCATAAACCCGAAAATAAAACTACTGAAATTTTGAATAGAAAAAGAAGCGGACATCTCAACTTATGGTTATCAGGGGGACCACTAACTTCGAACTACACATATAGTAACCTTGAACGGATCACTAATATTCAAAATAAGGACGTAATTATTCTAAAAAATGAAATGCAAAGTATTGACAAACAAATTTTACGGGTCATAGGAAATGAGTAGAATACAAAGGAACTAAAACATAACATTTGTCAATATATAGAAAACTGGTATGAAAATGACCTAATAAGGGAACTAAAACATTCGGAACCAACATTAAAGCACGATATGGTAACAAAATCTCCGTTTTCTCACATTTATTCGTCTGTAAACTTCTAAGACTCCGATTAATAAGGGATAGCATATATCTGCCATTTTCTTTAAGTTTACAGCGCCCAATCACGGAAATGTATGAAACTGTTTTATATACACCACTCCTGTATTCCCGCCACAATCTGCATTTCACCACGAAATGAACTTTACCGACATAGCGCCCTTCAATTGGTCAGGATACCAGAATTGATAGCAAGAGTGTACACAGACGTCAAAGGAATGCAAGCAGTATGTGGACGACAAGTATATCTGCGACCATTCCACCTCACGAACGAGAAACGTCATGTGCGTGGAAAGTCACGACAACAAAGTCACGACAACAAACTAAGATTTCAAGTAGGGGATGCCGCTCAACCTAAATATCGCGAGAAAAACGTCAGTACTTCATCCAAAATATGAAAATTTATGTAAACATGTATGCTTAATTTATCCAAAATCCGAGAACCAAGGATACTTATTTTGCTAATAGATTTAACAAAATTTAGTATGCACAAAGATAAGATAGAGGACCCCAATTTATTCGTAATAAATATGTTAGACGATCAGCTTAATGCAAATACTGATATTCGGCATGTAAATCATACATATTCAGTATAATTGTGTCCATATTGCATCAATATGGAAATACTGACATACCAATGAATGAAATTAGAAGCATTATTAAGCTTTTGACGGAGCAAGTTACGTGTTCATAATGCTTACATCTCTATGACTAACCCAGCTAAGCACGTGATGAAGCCTATTTAAAGAAGAGCAATATTTCTATAGACTCAGTCGTACATAAGTCGTATGTGAGTCGTATATCAGTCGGTATAGAGTTAGTTGTTAGTTGCTTAACATATATATATATATATATATATATA
>SCLF01056641.1:0-11776 GCA_004367975.1 Mesochordaeus erythrocephalus
ATCCGGCTGAAATTTAAGAAAAATATTTATATTTGATCTATATTGTAATACCATATTCGTTTCTAACACAACTGGCCGAAAACATAATAAAAATGACCTTAATAAATGATCATAATAAACAATTACATACATTGTGAAATTATTTCGAAAATGGCTAAATAATTTTTAAACCAAGAAAAAACCACAGACAAATTGGATTAACTAAGAAATAGAAAGTACGTTAAAAACAATGAGGAGTAAAAACGAAAGGATTGGCACCTTGGGTAAGGAGAGGACCAAGAGGAGAACAGGCGAAACTAGAAAATGCCCAGACCATAATTGACGGAAACACAAAAGAAGAAACAAATTCGAGGAAGAGAGGGAAATGTAGATAAAATAGGACGATCAACAAGTTACTAAATCAACAGATCAAGGACAAGAACAAGGACAAGTACAACAGTAATGGAGCTATAACTCCGACTCATAGTGGGAAAGGCAAAAAACAGCTTAAGGCTGCAGTGTAAGAGCTCTACACGCAAATTAAAATAGAAAATACGAAATAAAGGGAAGATATGGATTGAATAGAAAATACGAAATAAAGGGAAGATATGGATTGGCGCGGAAACACCGTATCATGATATGGAAAAAAGTATTAATAGATGAAATAATAACGACACTGAGTCAGATTTGATAGGAAACGGAAGGGTAAAGGACAAGAAGAATCGATGAAAGGAATGCTATGGCCGAACAATTTACGAACTCTCAAAAAACTGCTAAGGCCCAACGAAGAAAATGATCTACACGTCGCAAAGCGAAATAAACCGTCTGAAGACTAAGTTTGGAACTATATGTTCTACGGCTGCCCGAATCCCCAACAAGTTATCGATTTATCGCTAAAATGAAGTCTTTCCTTGGCCTAGATACTCATTTATGGTGTGCGTCCAACTGAGGAAGACAATAGTTCGTATATTGGGCCAATGTAGATATATCATCGAATAAACGCCGGAGCTTCCGATTTATTAAAAAACGGCTCATAAGTTCAGTACTAATAATATACAGCTTACACGAATTAAGGCTTTTGTGAGCTAATTAGATGAATAAATAAAATTGCTAAATAGGCAAAATAGGCTATGATAAATGGCCCTGATAAACTTATTCATGCTCATATCTGTCAAATAATTCCAGTTATCAATATATATGGTGGTTTTAATACAACTTATCTGATTAGTTAGACCTCTTACATAATAATAAATATTAAACTGCAATTATATAGGTTTACTACCAATGTTTGGACAATTTTTATTTTGAAAGTGCCAGGCACAGCTGACTTTCACCTCACTGAATAAAATGGCCTGCCTGTAAACGTCCCTCGCTGGAATGGATAAACAGTCTGTAGGGTCCATGACTGACAAAGGTTACGTTGATTTTCGACGTTATCTAGTAGTTCCGAGTCACCCAATTGAAGGCTAATTCGATACACATCAATATTTATGATGTTGCCAGTTCATCATGTTCAAGATTGTCACAATTCAAAACATCGCTATTGATTTACTAACGAGATTTAACTAAAGGGAGTTAACTAAAGGTGGTATTAAATAGAGCTAGCTAAAGGCCAAGCTGTTGGGCGACTGTAATTGGTAGAGAGAGAGAGAACAATTTTTTGGAGGGAGACAGTGTGTCATAATGGTATTTGTGTTATTTCGGCAGATAGTTCTATCGACCGGATTCGGTCAAACAATCGCTTGATTGATTGTTTTGATAAATTAGCACTACCAAGCATTAAGTTATAACCATTGCCGAGTAAAAAAGTTTACCAGCATTAAATTTTGTCTGTTTTCTGGGCAAGTCTAACATACCTGCGATTTCCTGCTTCCTGCTTCTGTTTCCATTCTGGAATTATAGATCAAATCCTTTCCAAGTCTCCTTTGAATTTCCTAGTTGACACTATTTAGAACTTCCTTTAGACGATTTCTGCATGGTTCGTGATTAAAGGTTTTTTTCTGTTGGTTTATAACATTATTGGTTCTTTTATTTATTTCCTCCAGGTAGAATACAAATTGCGGTCCGACTTTTCTCTCTATTAGGCGCTGGCTTGTATACCAATCGCTTGTACCCAATCGTCTGTAAAATCCATCATTGCACCAAGACTTCTTTACATGAACATTTTTAATTTTATTATATTACTGAAACTCATCACATGTTTGTTCCATTGTGCTCGATTTATTTATTGTACTAGCCAGGCACGGGCAAGATCGGATTTTGGTAGCTACTAGGACTGTAAAATCCACCAAAGCTAATATCCCGCAACAATTTTTAGTTGACTTCGTTTGCGAAGTCTGACATCAACCAATTTTAAAAGCCTATTGTTTGTCTGAGTTTCTTAGTTTAATGAGATATGCATAATATTCTGCTATCTCCTATATCAACCACACTTCGTCAATGCGAACGCTTCTCTAACAATACGACAGGGAGTGTCATCCAAGGCTTGTTTAGTGGTATTAATAATGCCCGTGGAAAATTCGCAAACGGGCTGATATAGGCTATCAGTAGAATATTTTAGAATATTATCTATATCTGATACAGATACACAGCTTGCTCATTTACAATTTCACAAACGAGGTCAACTAAAAATCCTTGCGACTGAAAATCTTTAAATAAATTTAGTTAGTTTTTTCAAAAATAGTTTTATTAAATTGTCTTATTGAGTTACTAATTTTGTTAGTGGCAAAGAATAAGTCTCGAGATGGGGAGTAAGTGATTGACCGATTTTACTCTTATATTAATTCGAAAATATAGTACGAACTGACGTGCTTACCCGGCAAAGTACCGTCCGATTATTGGATAACGGATTTTGACCAGCAAATCTTGTTGTGACAAATATTAGTCTAAACTTGGATTGACATTCTGCATGCACTAGTTCGGTTGGATCCCTACAAAATAATCCGCTCTCCATGGTGCTTTACCCCACTTGAATAATATAATCCTCAACATACCTTCTCTTATTTCCATATATGTACTCAGTCTGTTAATGAATTTAAGATCAAATGGCAGGTGAGGATGCATTATCCAATAAGCGTATATTATTTTGCCGAGCAAAAATTAAGTAATAATGGCTCAAATAGCAAATGCAGGAATGAACCAGTGTAATAGGGTGTGGGATATAAGAGTAAAACGGGTCACTAACTTACTCAAATATCAGGTAATATCCGTAGGGTATAAGATATATTTATAGAATATTTATTTTTACACATATACCATAATAGAGTTTCGGTGACGAGTTTTTTCGGTGTAAACCCCGGATATACGTCCTTCCATACATGTATTAGTATGATCAGCTTTGGGAATGGGGTTGATATCTCAGGCGGTAGACCATCCGCTTCGAATGAGACAGTTCGCTGGTTAGAGTCCATTATCCGCCTCACCTTTTCATCGACATCGGTTTTCTCGAAGAGGTCTTACTGTATCAACCGGTACCAATCAAGCTTGTTAAAATTAGGTACGTTTTGAGAGAGTACAACTTGGCTCATATGTTTAAATCGAAGAGTATTGGTTGCTCGTAAATTTACAAAGTATTGACAATTGACTAAAATTTACTTAAAAGGAGTTCCGGAATTAATATTGGCAGTGGTCCTGCGACATTTTGTCGCGTCGATCGATCTCTCAGGTTGATTATCATTTGGCAGTCACCTAAAATTAACAATTTAACACATAGAATGGGTTCCGAAGATCATTGAAAATATTGGTTATTATACTGTACACATACATTTTTTGAAGCTTTTATTTCCGTCGGCTTTATTTCGACAATCAATTTAATGACGAAAACGCATAATAAATGGATGTACATACTAAATCCACGTGTGATGACCTTTTTTATCTGGCATTAATTAGGCCCTGATACTAGCTTCGCGGAGGTAGCCCATCATAGTGGATTGAATTAAATAAAAACAGACGCCATTGGAGGATAAGCAACTTTAGACAAATATTTTAAAACAATTAATTATTGCCATTCCATATCCCAAATGGAACTTCTGTGTACATTTTGTATAAGTGAGATATTGGCCACTATTGTAAGCCTAAATTTTGGCATTTAGAGACGTCATATTCAAACCATAAGGTTACCAAACGTTCAGCTATAGCCTGTTGTGTATTTTGGACATTGGTTGTTTTCTACCTGCAGTGTTTAAATGCCTAAATTTAGGCTTACAAAAGTGCTCAATATCTTACTTATACAAAATGTACACACAAGTTCCATTTGGGATATACAGTGAATACAACGCTTAATCATGTTACGAGTAAGAAATAGCATTTCCGGTAAATCATGCAGTACAATATACATTTTATTCAGTGATCATAACATGGTCTGATGTTTATGAAAAATAAAGTTTTTGAGGGATTCGAAAATTTTGGATATAAATTGTTACTGATAATGTTTGGTACGCAACGGTAGTTCTCTTCAGAGTCCTCTTCAGAGTTGGAATATAGTATATATATAGTCACAAAATGTCATACTTATAACCTTTCCCAATGAACTGTTCATTTCGTTGAATTGGCGGTGGATAAATATATTGGAAGGAAGATGAATATAAGGGAACCTTAAATGGTTATCGTTCAACATATGGGATTATATAGTTATCGATTGATACAATTAGTGCAATACTCACTTCGTTAACCCGCGTGTTTGTACTTCCTTCAAATATCATCAAAAATTTCTACAGTTGATTTTTGGTGAAATACTTTTTATTTTTATAAATATATTTTTATCGATATTTTCAGGAAATAATTATTAAATATTCGTTATTATTGGCGTGAATATTGAATGATTATTAGGTGAAAAAGAGTATAAATACTGTCGGGATCCGCCCATTTACAGTTTCACATACATTCAAGGTGGATACCGTACCCCACCTTTTATATAATAGGCAGTGTTGCAATTATATAATTTACCAAAATATGAAGATTTTTATAATTTACAAAATAGTTTTCAAAATATACTATTTTTTGTTTTTCCTGATTCCGTCACGTCTAGTTGTAATTTGGCTCTGCATCTTATTCTTTGTGTTACGATATTATCTAAATTAATTGTTGCATCCCATTCGACACTATTTCACGAAGAATAATACTTTGAAGGTTAAGCCGATTCATACAAATCTCCTCACTAAACATCCTTGAAATCAGTTAAAACTATGAACCCTTAGCTTGCTAACGCTGAAACTTTCATTAAAGATTCATTAAAAAATCTCCATTGTTACGAAGGGAGATGGAAACGAAAAACTCTCAATTTGACTTTCGTCAAATTCTTCAAATACCCGATGGGTGTCTTATTCTTGACGAAAGTGGTTTCGCCAAGAATAACACAACCCCCTTTTCAGATAGGCTGCCATAATCATGAAATCTTTTCTTGATCTTAGAAGCAATAATTGTAGTTTAATAAGTTGTACATAATAACGATATTCTTAAGAATGATTGATGAGTGTGTAAATAATTGATCCCACAATAGGAAATTATGTTTGATATTTTTGTGAGATTTATATATATATATATTCAAAGCGTCATCATGGCGCAAGTCTATAATTACTCCCAATATTAAATATTTTTGATTGGCAATGGTGATAAAATTTTGCTCTTGTATAAGACTTGCTGATTGATTAGGGCCAAGCTCCCATATGCAGGAGAGTTATTTCGCCTTTTATAAACCAAAAGTATCTAGACATATTGACTAATGAATCCGGGGTGTAATTAGACTAAGGTGTAATTTTCGTATAATTCAAAACTAAGAAACATGATGAATGGCGTCTAGTCGTCGTTATTTAGTGTAAAGTCACTTAGTCTTAATAAAGCTGGGGTGGAGGCGTATACTGATGGCTGATAATGATGACCATTGAAAATGAACAAAATTTAACCTTGCAATTTAGATATAAAGGATTAATGTCTTAGGATTTCCGGTAATATATCCCAAAAACGTTTTATTGAGCACTTATAAAATCGTAGTTTAATCTCGGGTACCTCTAAACTTGGATAGACCATTAAATTATTAGCTTGTAATAAGAGTCTGGGGGATTATTTTAGGTGAAAACTACGGAATTTTATCCATTTTCGGTGCAACTTCCAGTACGAAATTTATTTTATCATTAGTACCATTGCGTCTAAAACGAACGTTTATTATTGGAAACTATATGTAAGAACGGTTAAACAAAATCTATATCTCTTACGTCTCCAACTATATAAATACTCCAAGACGCGTATTAAAGTAAAATGACGTTTACACCCAAATCTTACTGGTCGAAATTAAATTGGACGCTAATAAATTATAATTCCATGTAATTATAACTCAATATAATTCGTGGATCATTGCTTTTTTATGTTCGTTAGAGCACCACCTAACAGCTTTAAATTATTTTGTCGGATAACTTTTATCCGAACGGGGTGTCCTTCTGTAGTTGACATTAAGTATACCTAATACGTGAGCTGGAGATTAGACGACTGAGAGGTAACTACATCCAGTCATATATCCTTGTCCATTTTCGACGGAAATTTCCAAATTTTAAATTTTGAGGTTCACTTCCGGTATGGATTTTGGACACAAGACCCATTAAGAAGCTTTAAGGTGCACACGAGTTATAGTTAAAAGTAGAAAAATATATTTGATCATATTTTGGATAGATGATCGAGGGGCGTAAAGTTTGAACTATTTTGAGATTCAATTATCACCTTTGTTAATGTTTCACAATTTCACGTTGCCTTTGTTGTTAATACTAATCTATTAAGCCGAATGTTTCCGAGTTTCAAGGTCAAGCTCTACGGATTGAACAAAAAAGCCAAGTATTGTATGTTCATGGATATAATCCCCGCTGACGATCACAGATATAAATTTCATAATTCAAAGTGGATGGTTGCGGGTAAAGCCGACCCGGAGATCCACAAAAGCTGGATACCACATCCCGATAGTCCAGCAACAGGCGACCAATGGATGTCGAGACCTGGTATTTCCTTTCATAAATTAAAACTGACAAACAATATTGCTGATTCGGGTGGCCACGTAAGTAAAATAGGTAGGGTGTAAATATATGAACTTCTAAACTGACGGCTATGACTATGAATTATTCTGATACCTGATATACGGACATAAATTGATTTGACACTATTGACTAAAATACAAAGTCTCAATACTAGGCGCAAAAAATAAGTAATTTAAATCATAAGATAGGTCAGACATTTCAATAAAATCCAGAATAGTTATAACCAGGGATTCATGGGGATTTAAAGTAAATTAGCACCCATTTTAACTACTTTTTTTTTATCATAGTTTAACGATTTATGGGTAATTTCGACCATTTAACATGATTGACAAATAATTTACGATAAATCTCTATAATTTTGTTACTGTATTTACCAGCGAGGTAGATCCTCAGGAAATATTAGTAGCAAACATAATTACTATCAAGATCTGATTGTGTACGAATTATTTTATATTTGGTGTATTGACAAATTACAACAAAATTATTGCAAGAAAATATTTACTGTCTTTATTATCAATTTTTATTATATGCAAGAAAATTGTAAGTTTGAACAATAACGATGGGACCGTGTAATAACGGTAACAATTTGGAGACTATGATTATTTGAATTAAAATAATATGTTTTAGTAATTAGAAACCATAACTAAAACAGGCATTGAGCAATAGAATAGGGTTGAAAACTGCAGAACATAACGGTTGAGGATTTATGTACAGCCAGAGAATTTGAAGAACGGGCAGGAGTGTCATAAATTGGAAATTCCAAAGCTAAATTGGTCATCAATAGCTGAAAAGCGGCTATAGTGCTGACTACCTCTCGTAAATCAACCCAAAGCCCCTATAAAAATACATTGTTTGTAGACCAGTTTTTACGGATGGTGCGCAGACCTGACTTCAAAAAATCCTTTTCAAAGCCATCCACTGAAGTAACAGATGTTACGAGCGAGAAATTCCGCATAGTTGTGAGATGTTCGCGCCGAACACTCCGACACATGGAAAAATATATCCTTGGACAAGGATACCAAACTTTGTGGACTAGAGATGAGCGAGACAACGAGAATCTACGCTAAACAGTTATTTAGTGGCAAGACCAAATCAATGGCGAACATAATGACGGAGTTAGCAAATAACGAACCTTCGTCAATCAATGTGTGCTTTACGTGATGGTAGATTAACTGATAAGTCCAGTCGATTCCACAGCCAGCATTAGCTGTTGTCTTTGAATAAAGACTATAGGCCAAAGCAGGATGCCAGAAATATAAAACGAAAAATGGGTACTGTAGAAAAATGGGAAGGTACCGAAGTCGGTCTAACCGGACTATTGGGATTGCGGCCTCGTAGGACACCAAATATCAGCGCAAAGAAATAGAAGTCTCACATTTTATGTGGAAAACAAATCCTATTGCAAGGTTCGTAAACATGTGGTACGCTCTACCAGGATGAACAATTCTCCCAAGTAACATCCAAAAATGCTAATTGATAGATGCCAATAATTAACAAGGCATAGACAGACCAAGAGAAATTATAAAGTTGTGTATTAAATTAAAGAAGAGCGACACAATATAATGGTTTTTTGGAACATTGCAGAGGTACGCTGGTGCTGCCCCGTTTACTCCATAAGCAACCATGCAAACCAATACAACTCCGTACGGCTTAAATAACAGCATACGCGCATGAGCCAATATATATCCTATGCGATGCTTTCACTAAGTTGGTACTGTGAATTCGGATAATTGTGACGAATTCAGTACTTGTTGAAACCAAGCTTTTGTAGCTACAATGGGTACGGGCATTATCATCAATATAGATAGCAATTAATTTTAAGTCATTTATTGCGTCTGCAGGCAACGTGCTGAGGGACCTTCTAGAGACACTATGATACATTAGTAAGAGTAAACAATTTAAGAAACTATGGTGGATTGCTTGTAAATAAGTTTAAGTGAGCGCGCATAGGCTCCATTTTGCCTCGCGTTGCGTGAAATTTAACTTTTTTGTAATGAACTTATTTTAAAGAAAAATACGTAATTTTTAAATCAAGTGTTCTTTCTTTAAACACCATGGTGTATTTCTTCAGTTAACTGTTTAACTTTAAGTTTAGTAAATGCACATTCTTACTGAATTTGGGTCATTTTTTTGCCATAATTATAGGTGACATGTTGGGGAGTAAAGACGGATTCCTCAATACCTATGTCCCTTGCTCCACTTGTTCATAATTATTGGGAGTAAGATTGTTTGCGTGAAAATTAGGTAGCACCATTTGAGAAAGAATATTAAGGGTAACAGAGAAGTTGACGGTTATATGTTTGAATTGATAGTTTCACATAAGCTCCACTTAGCCTATTCGGATGTCAAGCCTTTGTAATGAGCGCTATCAATAAGAAACTCGCGTTTAATTTACACCCTACGAGCACGTTATGACCAAAGGTATTTACAAGGTTTTCTAAAATCTGATGTGCCATTTGTCGCAAAAAAATTTTAGTGACTAAATTCGGATTACATGCCACATTCCTTCAATAGGTGAGCTAGTTATTATATTATTCGTTGGTCAAATGGCATACCAGATTTTAGAAAACTTTGTAAATACTTTTGGTCATAAAGTGCTGATATAGTGTAAAATAAGCCCCAGTTGCTCATTGGGAAGGCTCATTACAAAGGCTTGATGTCCAATCAGGGTAACTAGAACATATGTGAAAGTATTAATTCAAATTTATAACCGACTACGTCTGTAGTATTTTTTATCAAATTGCGCCACCCAATTTTAAGAGGACGAGCTTATACGTATGGAATGCCTGGACTAGACTGCCAAAAAGATAATATGACCCTAATAAATAGCTCGCAGTTAGAATCTGACACACGCCCGTTTGTGCTTATTTAATATTTTGTTGTTTTATTCCTAATTAAACATAGTCGGTTGTTAAATTCGAGAACAAAATTAGTGTTGGCGTAGCCAAGCCAAATATTTTGCTAATAAATAATAATAATAAAGCCATAACCAGCTTTAATTACCGATAAATTCAAGTCTTAGCATTAGGGTGTTAGTTTTGTGCTGCAGGTTATCTTAATTTAGATCTATTCCAAAGTCTGAGCTCGTTTATAATGTACACCCTAACTATATCCTGTTATGTTAAAATTTAAATTTTGGACTCGATAGTTAAGATGGTATTGAACTCAATGCACAAATATCAACCAAGATTCCATATGGTCCGTTGCAGTGATCCATGCATTGTCAAGTATCCGCATTTGTTGAGCACAAAACAAGTAAGGTAATTATATTTGAAAAAACTTTTTAACTTCCGACGCCCATTGAGCCCCATTATGGAACTAAAAGTACCATACACGTGAGTTAAGCTATACATTTGGCTTTAGATTGAAATTGAATACTGTGTTTGCAGCTTTCTTGCAGAATTTTTTACAGCATTTTTGCAATTATTTTCGTGTGTATGAAATTGTTTACTTGTGACCGTGAACTATCAGGAGTGAGTGAAGATTACTGACAATGAAGAAATTATAACTGAAAGTGACCGGAAGTAGACCAGAGCTGATCGGAAGTTTCTGAGAATAATGCCAAGCTACACCGATAATTCAACGTAAGCTGAATAGAGCTACCGTGCTGCGGGTAAAACTGGGATTACATTTTTCACCAATTACTTTTAATTATCGACATTTATATTAATAAATTATTTATTATTAATAGAGGGTGCAGGCGCCTTAAACACAACCTCTATTAATAATAAATTAATATTTTAATTATAGAATAAATTATTATACTATATGAATTATAAAATAAATGATTATAATAAATTAATATATTAATCACAAAATAAAGTATAATAATAAATTAATATATGAACATACAAGTGGTTAATTAAATGTAGTTGGAGAAAAATGGAGTCCCAATTTTACCCGCGCCACGGTAGCCCTATTCAGCTTCCTTTCAATTATCGGTGTATCTTGGCGTTATTCTCAGAAACGTAAGGTTTACTTCCGGTCACTTTTCATTTTAGTTTCTTCCTGGTCAGTAATATTGATATACTCCCGATAGTTTAGGGTTAAAAGTAAACAATTCCATCCATACGAAAGTAGTTGCAAAAATGGCTACAAAAAAATTTAAAAAAATTCAATAAAAAAATATACAGAAAAAAAATTCAATGTTTACTATTTACCTGTCCTTACTCCACTTTATGGTAAACCCGAATTTAGGGCCTCTGCTATAGCATGCTACTTGCAAGCAACAAAGGTACTGAACGATTTCAAATGGTAATCAAATTATACGGTCGTTTTCGATTCACTTGAGGGTTAAATTGTGAAAAGTATCAGGGTAGGTTAAGGTTAAGACATCTTTAGGGTGTAGTACAATGCTTAATGTAGTAATTAATATTTCGGAGGACGCCAGTTCCCTAGTACATAGCTAAACTACAGCTCAATTGATTGTTGATGATAGCTGGATCAGTAAACCTGAACGTGCCATAAGACGGCTAACGCTACCTTCGTGTATTTTTTTGCATAACTTTTCAAGAAATACTTTTCCCAAAAACATGTTGTGAACTTTTGGAATCAATTTTAAATCGGAAGTTCCACCAAAAGTGAGTTTTTTCCACTTTCGGTCTATCCTCCGACTGCGGTAACAAACAAAACAGTAGTACTCAAGGTTGGTCTATAGGGCGAAATTTAAAAATTAATGCCTTGGTATGAATGAGAAAGAATAGTGTTAACAGTTACACCGCCAACTGCCATTTAATTGGCATTGACCATGTTTTTAGCGTTTTTAAGGCCTTAGACGTGGC
>SCLF01056752.1:0-11774 GCA_004367975.1 Mesochordaeus erythrocephalus
TTATTTCCCAATTTTCAAAAAATCGCAAATTTGTCCGTTATTTAAGCATCCGTTATTTGGACCAGGCACTGTATCATATTATGACCAAATATGACTAACAATTTATTCAATAGTTCAAAACACCTATTTTAATAAGTAAACAGTCTAAATTATTCCTAATAATTATCCGCAATTCAATTTATATGTATATCTGGTTTATATTTATTTTGACTTTTTGGCCTTTTTATTTCATATTCATCGGAACGAACCACTCTTGTTTTTCCTAGAACACACCTATCCATAGTGCCCCCATACCTTCAGGCAGCACCTAAGCGGTTAACGATACCTAGCCAGTCTGATAGACTTTTTCTTGCGGTTCGTACAGTTAACCCCCTCTAAAGACAAACAAGTGAAAAGGACCTTTTTAAAAACTTTAATTTTAACTGATGGGAGCATGGCAGGTCACCGAGCTAAATCGTGCTAGATTAATTAAGTATCGCAAACATACTGCGATTATTTGTTTTAAAACTATGGACCTCGAAAGTCACATTGTTGAAATGGACCCATTTAGTCCTGCCAATCGGACATAATGCCCGAAATCACATTTTTGATTTCTAGTGGCTATACATAACGGATTAGGAATTCGGGGTAGACCACGTTGAATGAGACCAATTTTGGGGAAATCAGACAATTAAAAAAATGTGAAATTTTATAATTGCCATCCTACTGTGCAAATAGTGACCCCAAACTTCAAGTGAAATAATCTTGATTGAAAATGAGTATTTCAAACAAATTTTGGACATTCTGTAATGAGATGAAAGAACCGCAAGAAAAAGCTCTATCAGACTGGCTAAGTCTCGTTAACCGACGTTAGTTAAACTCACGTTTTCAGACTTAAAATTGTGCCGCATAATTTCCGGCATTGGCGAAATATTTTTAGAGAAATGACCTCGTTCAATTCGGGAACTCGTAAGAAACGTAGTTTATTAACCATATTACCACGGTTGTCAACTGAACACTACTGTCCGTTTAACTTTTGAACGGAGGAAACTGCTATTAAATTTACATAATATGTATTTCCGATAAAATATGAAAGCCATAATTTCACGTAAAATGTCATTCAAATGCAATTTTTCAGTCATAAAATATTTGTAGAAAGCCAAGAAGGACAGTGTACCTAGTGCAACAACAGTTCTGTATTAAAACTTTCACTCTCGATTTGGTTCAAAAGAAAAATAAGACCACTGTCAATATTTTTGACTGAAAAAATACACATTTCTTCGGTAAAAATTGCTCAATAAAAATTGTTCTGGACGAGCTAAGGCACTTATTATTTTATGCTATAACACTGTTACAAGGGCTACTTACACGTATAATCTAAGGTGATGTAATTACAGTTTTTCGTTTGGTCGATAGTAGAAAATGCATTCGGTCTACCAACTTAGTTATACAAAACATTTTAAACCGAGGCTTTGTTTGTTTGAAACCTATTTGAAACCCGACACGTTTTCTCGTTCTTGATATATCCGCAAAAGAGGGGTCTTCGTGGGCCCTTTTGCTCACTTTAAATAGATGGCAGTCAACATAACTTACCTCTCTACTAGTTTCAATCCAAAAATGTATAGATTTCGTTTTCACAAACAACTTGTCATCTATCAGAACAAATACATGATAATTCAAAACGTTGTAATATATGGTCATCGCGAAAACTGAGAAAGAGGACTCGATCGCTCAAATGGTCGATAAGGCATCTATTAGTTAGCATGATTTAGTAATTAACCTTAATTCTATTTTTGATTTTGAAACGATCTCTGCTTCAAAGATTAAACTACAGGGTGTCCTTTTTAATCTGTCACAAAGGAGCGCGCTCTTAAAAAATATACTTTTTCCAACATTTGGGGTAAAAATATTTAGTCGCCCTGGAAAGCGCCGTTTGTTTGGACGGTTTTCTTCTTTTTTGTTCCAAGTGGCTACCATTTTCCCTATAACATACGGGCACAGGCTCCTGAAAGATTTCAAGTTCATCTCACTATATCGGTCTTTAAATTATTCCATATCTTTCGAATTGCTCGATCGAAAACGGCCAAATTTGTGTGGTAGGTGCATTCCAATGCACTAGTCATTATGCCCCATATTTCATAACCCAATGGATTTAAATCAGGGCTTGATGGGGGCAAAGCTTCGTGACGAGAATTCATCAGACGAATTCATCAGAATTCATTAGACGAGAGTAATACCATGAAATTTGACATTTCTTCAGCCTTGTCAACCTTGAGATTTGTTAATTATCTGGGGTTCTTGCGATTTGGTCCACAAATTTCATCACGAAGAGTTTTTCGTCACTCAAAGTTTTGACATACTAGCGCGTTTTCTCGTCAAAAAATGCTAAATCTTCGTACATATTTCGAAACATTATTCTCGGGCAGGGTTGTTAAAAATTGGCCTTTTCACCACACGTGACTTGAGACCAAGCTTCGTCATGTGACTTGAAACCAAGCGTAACCGACATTTTAGCTTCTCTGGCAAGCTTTCGAAACGAAATTTGAGCGATTTTCCCAATTGTTTTTCAAGCTTTGAAATTCTACCTTTTTTCTTCTTGAATCTTAGATATTTCTACTTTATCCGAATCTTGCTATTTCTCCCTTATATTATCAATTTGAAAATTATAAAAACTGTTCGTGTAGAGCAAGATAGCTCACTTGCAATCTGGGTGACTGGAAAATGTGCACGCAATTTTTTCGCTATAGTCTTCTCTTTGCTCTAAAGGTGTTAAAGATGGTTCAAAATTTCAGATTTGTAATTGAATCGATAGTCGAGTTATCAGAGTTAACACAACAATGTAGAAACACCAACTTTTGTGATTATACTTAGAGCTATGGCAGTCATAAAAAGTATGACAGATTAAAAATAACACCCTGTACACACCTAATCCTCCCTCATTTGATCTAATCTCTTTAGGTACACATCTCCTTTAATCTTACTTGGGCGGCTCCAGGTCTTCGTGATTTGCTAGCAGTCTTCTGAAAATGGTCTTCATGATTTGTGATTCTTGTTGATGTCCGTTTTTATCCCTATTTCTCCACCAGCCACTTTATGACTGTAATCTTAGCTATGTTTATAATTTAGAATAGTTAAGAATGTCAACTTCCATCTTTCCGTCTTGCCACGGCTGTTTCCGACAATTCTTGCTTAACCTGTTTATTATACTTTCTTATATATGTATGCTAGATATATCGGTAGTACTGATTTCCCTCGGAATTAATAACCACTAATTAGTAATAACTAAGGTTATTTACCCTCCTTACCCCGTCACCTTTCAACATAATTACGTGTAATGTGGTTCAGCCTGCACATAAGCTTGTTTCTCCAGTTTCGGCGTTTTTTAGTAAACAGTATCTTCTGGCTGTTCCCGCTATGAACTAATTTAGATCGTTTGACCCGTCAAAAATTTATTTCTGGATTTACCCCCATATGACCAACTCTGCGTGTACATGTTTTAACATTATGCCATCTTTATATAACTCCATCATGTTAGACTTTGTGATTGTTGGTGATGTAATTTGATGGAAGCCCGTCACCAATCCTCTTCGTAGATATCGGTTTATTTTTAAGGCTGTTTTAGACCGTTTTAGATCGTCGCCGTGAAAATGTTCATTTCTAGTCGAATGTCGTGTAATGTCATGATATATTTTCATTAGCTTCTTGTGGTAGTTCATTTTCGTCCACTAAATTTGGTCATTCGGATTCCACTTCAAACAGCTTTCGGCTTAATTCGTTAGCTGTCTCTCAATAGTTTGGCTCTTCTGCCACGCCTGCTGGGCATAACGTTTCATTGTACAGTATCCTTAATCGTCAGTTCGGAGCATGTTTTTTTCACTGAACAAAATCATGCCAGCTGTAGAAATTTGCATGCCGATTCGTACCATAGCGGTCAGGCTCCTTAATTATGAAATAGTAACTATGTCTCGTCTTTAAGGTATGGATGTATAATGTTCACTAATCAAAGATAATAGAAAGCCCGATAGGTAATATTTGTTGTACATCTTGTATTACACTTTGTAGTAAACCTATATTAACCCGCATCCATTCATTTGTCTTCGCGTGGGCATGAAAAGCACACACAATGTTGAATTAAAAATAAGAATTTATAAGGTCTATCATTACTTTATTTAATATAATCCAGCCTCGAAATGGGTGTTTAATTTTGTGTTGTTTCTAGTTATTCACGATTTCAAGCTGATTTGAGAAGAATAACGAAAAATTGAATACCTTCAGCCCGTTTACCTGTGCCTAATGCTACGAAAGGACTTTCACAAAATATGGCATGATATGGAACCAAACATTTGTCAAGATGCTTTAGGAGAAACAAAAATTATAAAATTTTTAAATTATCAGAATCTATCTGAATTTTAATATGATTGTAATCATGTCAATTAAATTGAGAAATCTCCAAATGAAATTGATCAGTTCCAACATTACTTCTCTACGTTAACTTTGTTACACCCTTTCTTGCTAGTCAAAGGACGGTCTTGTCGCTTACTCGAAACTGCCCATTTACCCGAATCAGTGTATACTGAAAAATTCAATTTAAATTAGTCCTCATATACATAATATAGTAACAAACTTTCATATATTTAATGCTGAATTATTCAAGTAAATTTATTTGGTCCGCGAGAAGCCCAATGTACGGATGCGAGTTAATTTGTTCATTACATTTTAGTTATTATTATCTTAAATATTCTGATCGTTCCTGATACTCGTCAAGTTTCTTAATTTTCGCCTTGTGTATGTTTACACCGAAGAGTGGATCAACAAATGGATTGTCATAGTCGCTTTTCTCGTCAAATACTTCCATGTTCATTCCATCGACCCTAGAAAAATATTAACCTTTTCTAAGTACAAGTGGTGTTGTTCTACACTAATCTGTAAAATACGAAACTATTACGTTTGATATATCACATAACGTCGCACCTGACTGGAGTACCAGTCCAGAGTATATAACCAGAAGTGACGGTTCTGACTTGACTACCACTAATTTTAGAGAGGAAGATAAGATTTAACTCCCTGGTTAGGGTCGGGCAACGCAAAATCCCTAATTTCTGAAAATGAACAAAAATTGGTTATTAAATTGGAGAGTTAAATTAAGGTGTGTTAGATTGCATGTGTCGTTTCTGGATATCTATATGCGGTGAGTTTGCAAAAATGGTCTGATCGTATATTTTCTTCTTGATCGTCTCACCGGAAAATCAATGAATAGTTGTTAATGAATGGTTTACCATTAGAAAGCTAACGTTCATTTTTCAAATCATAGACATTTAATTAAAAACTATTCATTGATTTTCTGGGGAGACGATCGAGAAGACAATTTACGATCGGACAATTTTTGCAACCTCACCGTAATTTTTTTAGTGTGTAAATAATTAGAAACATATTTCAACAAGAATAATGCCCAATCAAAGCCTCCCTAAGAGTCTCCACAGCTTTACTATTTCCACGGCCTTTAACTAGTGGATGCCACAAACCCGACTTCCTAAGGATACCGCGGATGCCAAAAGTGTTCACAGCTCTTCTTTTCCATCTCAAGCTAAAAATTCACAATACGAACGAGGGAAGCGATGCTATCAGGCTATTTAACGGTGTTAAAATTCTAAGCCAGCGAAATATTATTCAAATAGTTCACCAATTATTTAATACGGAGTACACTCATTTTCTCTCTTCATTGCTCTACAATTGTATTTTTCCTAGCGCTGCTTCAATCGCGATTCATAGATCGGTAAAGATGACGTCTACCTTCGAATCGAGGTGATAAATCGCTAAGTACAGGTAGAATTTAAATTAAAATCTAAGGTGAGATAATTAAAGTTGAAGTTAACAAACTGCCTAGATTTTTGTCGAGAGCAGAAAACGCTTTTGGTCTGCCGAATGAGTTACATTGAACCAGGTAAAGATACAAGTAAAAATAACAGGCCTAATGCGTTATCGGTAGGTAATCGGCGAAGTAGATGTTTATTCGATGCGACTTGGCTGTTAGGTCTACCCGAAGTACGGTAAACATCTCGCCTGAAATAAACGGTAATAGACGTGAAATAAACGGCTATTGTACTTGCGGTATTAGGGCCAAAACTTATATCTAAGTAGTTCTGATAGAAAGATTCGTAGTACCACATAATCCCAGTGTGACCCTTAATGTAACCCATATGGAATTGAAATAAAAATAATGACAAATTAGGGCCAAGTTATGCTCCAATGTGGTAATAGGCTTAGTATTAGCGGAATTTCGCAGGGTAAGTTATGGGTTAATAGGGGGTTGTATTAGGATTCTTGGAATGCACAAATAGCAAATGAATTTCGGTATCCTGTGAAAAGTCGCTCAAAGCGGGTTAAATAAATATTTAAATGAGTGATTATTGAAGCTCAAGATAGCTGACAGCGATTGTAGTCGGAATAACAAATGGAAGTGAACCTCACGCACTAAATTTCACATAATGGAATGACGAATGGACGTGAATTTCAAGAGCGATTGGAAACGCATCAAAGACCGTCATTTTTTTATATTATAGCAATGATACGCAAAGAATAAACCTAAATTGAAACTCAGTTCCTACAGCTAAAATAATTGAAGTTGTAGTTAGTAAACCGTCGGGGTTTCTGCAAAAAAATCGACACTGCTTCAGTATATATTTAATAAAAAATGCTCCGTACAATGTAAGAATATAGCCTATATACCATTCGGCTACTGACTCGGCGTTTTGATAGCTGGAGTCTTCCTATTTTGAGGCGGTTCTGACAAATTATTGAGTGGTCTTTGCAGCCGCACTTTTTCACGATAAGCATTATATCACATGGATTATGAACGTAGCCGACGTGCGCATGGGGTTTCAATTTGAAGTTATACGTTGATATACATCAACTCCTGTCTACCTCTCAAACCAGGTTTTCGACTTCTACTCTAAACCGAGCGGGGCTCGGTTAATATACCGCCGGATTTCCGCCTCAATTATACGCCGAAGCTTTTATATTTTCTGGACCTGAAGTACCACCGGAAGTGCTTAAAGACGGAATTTATTTTTTCGAGTTGGTTGCCACATGGGATGAGTTTTGCTAGACAAATGTCTTCAAAAAATGTAGGTCCCCTATGGTACCTAAAAATGACATAGAACAGCTGTACTTATTTAATTTCTATATTTTGTTTCTGTCCAACAATTATTACAAATAAATAGTTTATAGAGAGTTATATTTGATGTTGGTTAGAGACGTTACGGGTTAGACAAATAAAAGGGTGATTGTCAAAATTTATACTTTGTAAAAAAGTAATGAAAATATCAGTTCGATATCCATAAATTTTCCCTTAGTTTGGTTTGCCCTAGCTGATAAGACTTAAGCTGGGAGAAACGGTCTTAACTAATTAAATTTCCATAAATCGTGTTGGTCAATTAGTGAGTGAGTCTACACTAAGTTCTCCCTCACGTGGGCGTTCCCCCGTACGTGGGCCTTTTCCGCCCACGCACATTTTGGGATTGATTTGGTGACGTGTTTCCCGAACACTTTACCAGAATTCGTTTATTTTTGACTCATATTGTTCCACCTCCGTACCAAATCTCGCTGTATTCGGCATACGCATTTCGCTAATATTATATATAGCAAGATTAATAAACCCCGACACTCTTACGCCCAAACAAAAATAATATTAAGTCTAGAAGACTTACCATTTGACACACAATATTTTTTGGCTTTCCCAAAAAGTTTACGTGCGATTATTGCGAGTTTCGTAACTCTTCCCCAACAGGGGAAGCAAACGGGGATGCTTGCCCAACAGGGGAAGAATTTATCCCGTTTTCCCGTTTCCCTGTTTTCTTTTTTACGACCACTTCCGGTCAAAAATCGTGGTCGAAAGTTAGCCTAAAAAATGTGCAAGAAAATTCGGTCTAGAAGTACCGCTAGATGTTTTCCGAACTAAGACACAGCTGTCTTAAATTGTAAAAAACTGAAAATTTTAAAGTCGTATTGGGGGGGGGCAAATTCGACGTAGCACCGCTCTAAAAGAAGTTATGGGATGATTAACGAAAATGTGTGCCGAGCGACAAACATTCTAGCTTACGGGTTAAAGAGACTTGGTACTCTCATAGAGTTTTCTCTTGCGATTGCGATCGGTTTTCAGAATGTACAGTTAACCTCCTTTAAAGACAAAACGTAAGTCGAATATAGTTTGCGATCTTGGCATGTTCCCTAAATCATAATAAAATCGAAAAGTGAAAAATTCCTGATTTTGTCACTTTTTGAAATTTTGTACATTTTGTTTGGCCCATCTTTGGCCTATAACTCGGTCACGTGTTAAGAATTCGTGTTCCGTCCTCTGAGAAGAATTGAAGCTTGAGTCATGATGCGTCCAATAAGCCCACTTTCTAAGAGAAAATCTATCAAATACCCTTAAAATTTGATGTTATAGGGTTTGGCTTCAAGACTAAAAGTGCGTACAATTTATTCTTCTCACGATATGGTAATTTAAAATTTCCCAATAGGGGTTTTTGAAGGTTAACTGTACGAGTTGCGACTCGAAACAACGGCCTAAAAACCATATTTTAGGACGGTCAACGTCAACTATATTCGACTCACGTTTAGTCTTTAGATGGTGTTAACTGTACGATGACGTATAATTTTGGACATTCTGAACCGCATGAAAAAGGTCTATCAGACTGATCAGTCTCGTTAACAAGTTTGTCGCACCCTACATAGGGGAGGGGGCGCTTTTGACAGACGTGTTGAAGTCGTTTGTCTGAAGCATTAATCCTGAATGCAAAACTATCCCCATAATTAGTATATTTCTACCCGTGCTCATACAGACATTTCTCTTTCCGTTAACCCTGTTCGCACGTTATCCATATCGGTGGAAAAAATCAAAAACTTACCAAAGGTAGATGTTCGTCCACTTATTTAAAAATTTCTGTGTCCATTTATTCATATAAGCTTCGTCGACTATCTGCCCTATTTTGAATTGCACGTTCGTCACCGCCATATCGCCAACTACCTCTATATGAAATTATTCATACGGCCTTGAGAAGTCTGTTCATCCTCTGCACCCCATCCACACACCTATTTCAGAAAAAGTGTTAATCGTCTCAAAATGTGACATACTCTCTAATTAGATCTTACCCTAGGGTCAATAAGTTAAAAAAAGTAAATCAGCGCAAAAGACGCACAATATTGGAAGAGAATTCGATTAGCAGACTTACTCAACGAATATGGCAGTCGTTGATGTACTCAGGTGACCGTTTAAAATCTATTAAAATGGGAAGAGTGTGTTCCAGAAGCGCAAGCTCAAAATATTTAGCTGGATTCGTTTGATCTATCTGCGAAGTATAACCGCCTGACAAATCATCCAATTATTTATATTTTATGTATAGATATTACTGCAGACTTTTTTATCCTGCATCTTATGATATATGTTAATATGTTTTTAAGAGTTAAAAACAAAATTAATAAAAACAACCTTTACGCCCAAGATATATATATCGTTAGAATCAGAATTTAATTCTGTGCAATAATATGTATGTGTAGCATACACGGGAAGCATATACATAAACTAATATCGCCATTGATTGGCGGCACAGTTTGATACGTCTTTGTCAGAACTTTAAAAGACCTAAGTCGCTGTGTAGAGATTAAATCTGAATTACGCACACCTTTATACACAAAGGGTCAGTATATAAGCAGTATTAACAAATTAGTTCACTATATTTACAGAATATGTTATTTTTTTTTCACGAAAAAGCTCTAAATTTTCCAATTACAATTTATAACCGATAAATCCATGCATTGGACACGACAAAAAATATTGAGTTTCACGTAGAATGGACAGATTCTAGCACATTAACGGTGTAAACCAATGTAGACGCACTTGTGGTGCTCTACTAACAATTATCCCTCTTAATGACGAAGTTCGAATTGTTGAAATTGGAAGACGAAAAAACGGAAGTACTGAAAAGCATACCGTAAATTCCCTAGCACCAAAATCCACGGTTGATCCCGAAATTTTTGAAATATTTACACAGTACGAAGAAATTAGTGCAGAGCGGTTCGCAATCTGGATATACAACCTTCATCGCCTAACTCGAAAATAATTTTTTTATCAAATGGTCGACTTTGTTCTTATAAAAATTATAATTGATATCAGAAATTTTAAAAGAAAGAGATACCGACGTGTCAACAAAAACTACCGAAACCTTAAATAAAGTATTAAATCCATATGTGTCGCTTGGGAAAAAACCCTGTGAACAATCATCGACATACTCTACAAACGAAAATCTAAACTATGTGATGAAATGCGAAAAATCGAAATATACGGCCTAGAAAAACTGCTGTTTTAAACCGTCTCGATGAATACAATAAATTGAATGCAGTAGAACAAGAAAATGAGTTGCTAACTTTCATGAAAAATCTTGGTGAAATGATTTTTTTCCTGTAAAATTAAATCTTGTTTGTATCGGGCCGATTTCCGGCCACTTTGGACCCCCCCCTCTCAGACACCCTATTGTTAGAGTATCTCGCAGGCACCCTTTTTGCTTTTTTTAACCACGAAGATTAGCCCAGTTAATTCACTCTCCAGAATTGAAATATATGTTTTGTTGACAAAAACGCAAAGGTGAATATGGCTTCAAATCATACATTTTGCAAGGTATTCTATTCATAATCAAGCTGATTGTGCACTTCAGAATACAAAATACATACCAACGCGTATCTGTTATCTAATAGACTGGTCTATATCACCTTCACTAACAATGGGAATTAATTGTTGAGATCGGTTTCCTTCTTATTTTAAATTCAACTACATGCACGTCCCAAATGAAAACTAGAAGAATTGATGAACAAATACACAAATCTTCCGAAATAATTGACAATCGATAAAATAAAGTTTACGAGAGAATACCTGGTTGTAGAACGCCTATTTTGTTTGTGCACTTAACTGTGATACTGCCGAATATTCGACCAATTTTAGACCAAATTTTGAATTTTAGACCAAATTTAGAATTTTTAATTTATAAAACAATTTTAAAATATGTATGATCTGCCTTTGATCTAAAAATATTCACGAATTTCCGGTGAAACGGCTCAAGAAAAAACTATACGACTGCCAATTTTTACAAATCAACGCTATTATGAACTCCTAGAGATACGCGTCTGTATGTATTTTGCATTCTGAATTGCACAATCAGCTTGAGTATGAATAGAATACCTTGCAAAATGTATAATTTGAAGGCATATTCACCTTTGGCGTTTTTGTCAACAAAACATATATTTAAATTCTGGAGATTGAATTACTGGGCTAATCTTCCTGGGCAAAAAAAGCCCAAAGGGTGCCTGCGAGATACTCTAACAATAGGGTGTCTGAGAGGGGGGCGGTCCAAAGTGGCCGGAAATCGGTTTACAGGTTGTGGAGCACGATACAGACTTCCGGTCTACAAATATTTCCAAAAAATCCCACGTACAATTTAAGTGCGGGTTGGTAGGGGTCAATCAAACATTCAACCGCGTCTAGAGCCTTAAAAACGCTAAAACATGGTCCGTGGCTATAAATCCCAAAAGGCTGCCTGGGAGATATAGTGCTATATGCCAAATCCGGTCTCAGTGGTTACATTGGTATTTGCTCCCAGAGGCGCTTTGATTGGAAACAGCCTCACTTCAGAGGGCCATTGATGAATATAAATTAAATATCCTTACAAGCTTTAAGTAATTATATGTATGTCGGGCAAAGTTAGAATGTAAGGATATTTAATTTATATTCATCAATGGCCCTCTGA
>SCLF01056753.1:0-20460 GCA_004367975.1 Mesochordaeus erythrocephalus
AATAAATTACCTCTCCAACAGGATATTCTGAAGAACAAACCGACTTCCTGAATCTGCCAACCGGGTAAAAATAGGATATATAGCAATATGCATAAGCCCCGACACTCTTAAACGGAAACAAAAATAATATTAATTCTGGAAGATTTATAATTTAACACAAAAATTTTTAGGTTTTTTTCAAAAAGTTTAAGCATGAATATTGAGAGTTACGTACCATTATATACGCTTAAATTTTCAGGTCAGATAAATAGTAACGGGAATTTTCGGATTTTTGCGTTCACTTCCGGCCAAAATTCATGGTCGAAAGTTATCCTAAAATATGCGCAAGAAAATTCGGTTTCTCGATCTTTTAGTAACTAATCCATAGTTGTCTTAAATCGTAAAAAAACTATTTTTTAAAAGTGCCATTTCCACAGTACCTGTACTTATTTTTTTTTTAAAACTAGAGGTCGTCTCGGGCAACTATTTTGTGTGATTCCCGAATCGGAAAAAACATCCGGTTTTTAGCCTCCACTTCCGGTCTGAAAGTACGTTAAACAAACCGGGAAGGTGGATTATGGGGGTCCTGGAGAGAAAATTCGGCGTAGCACCACTCTAACAGAAGTTATGGACCGATTAGTGATCGTCTGTGCCTCGCGGCACAGATTTCAGCGTACGGGTTAAGTATGGGCCCAGAAATCCGGTAGTTATGGAACTGGCAAGCAATTTATCGTGTTATATTTTACCATTTATGTCATGTTTCCAGTAAATCATGATGGATGTATTAGTTTGATATACACAGTAAAATTCACCACCCTAAAAGGCTGATCCAATATGATGATTATAATTTTGGCTATAAAATAATGGGAAAATATTCGGAAATTTTATAATTGCCATAAAATTTCGTAATATTTAAGTGACCGATTTCCACCGAAATTAGACTCATTCGACGCGCATGGATATCAGCTACCTTTCTTCTCAAGCGATCGACCCCGAATTCCTAACGCTACTTGAAGTAAAAAATGTGATATCGGGAAGTATGTTTGATTGGATCGAAAGTGGGCTTATTCGACTCCATGCTTCAATTATTCTCAAGAACCGACCCCGAATTCGTAACACGTGACCTAGTTATAGCACAAAAATGGAATTTCTAAAGTACAAATTTTCAACAAGTGACAAAAGCAGATTTTTTTACTTTTCGATTTGGTATGATAAAGAAACCATGCCAAGATCCCAAAGTATGTTCACTAAAAATTTGACTCGAAACAACTGCGTTAAAACTATATTTCCATGCCCCCATGGGTTAAAATTAATGTCGTTTGTACGACGCCGTATAATTCCGGATAGTCTGAGAACAGATTCTAAACCGCAATCACAAACTCTATCAGACTCACTAAGTCTTGTTAACCGATCGATTGATCCCCTGACCCCATAGAGGGGGGGGCAGTGCTGGCACATGTGCACTATTTATCTCGATTTAGGTCTTAAAGTTGTTTTTCTCCTCGAACAGAAGAGTTGCTTTTTCGTTTCTGCATTATTACAAAGAAAAACACAATTTATGCAAATAATTGATGTTTATTCCCAAATATTGGTGGACTCAAATACCTGCAACTGACGTGTTTCCTTAATGGTCTCCCTCAGTTTCTCATGTAATACTCCGTTCGGTTGGTCGCCACCTTTTGATTCTGTTTTCGAGGTCGATTTCGACGTATTTGACGGGGCTTCAATTTTACGACGTTTAACTTCTTGTCCGACACCAACGACTTTATCTTTTTCTTCCGATTTCCTCCAGGCTTTATAAGTCTATTGTGTGATTATTTCTAATGTTCTGAGTTCATTTAAAGTTCCGCAAATAATAAAACACTTTCCTGAATAATAATGCTATCGTTTGTTACGTCTTTTATATTCGGTAGAAATTGTTTTTCTTCTATTGCAACAAAGGCTGATGTATCATTGATCCACATAACTCTCACATGGCCACAGTACGAAAACGCACCTAAAATATGCGCACCTTAATTAAGGGGATATCAAAAAATTGCAAGCTCAAAATTTAGACCGACAGTTGGACACTACTTCAACGAAATAGACAAGCTAGCAAATGGTATGCCTTTATATCATATTTTAGCTCATTGTTAACTCTAAATTTATCAATCAAACGTAACTAAACCAGACGTAAACCAAACGAATCATAGGTCCGGTTGTAAACTGGCTTTTTACGCTTGAAAAAATATAAAGATATTGCAGATGTTGTTAAATGGATTTTACGGTTGCTTCTTAATTCAGATGTAAATTACGAAACAGTTATAAAATTTTGAATAACATGAAAACGAGTAAACATAACCAGTTTTTACACACATATTGTTAACATCGTAGAAAAAATTTTCAAATTATATTTTATCCCACTAAACTACAAAAATTGAAGTCAATCAAATTAAAATCAAACGTTTTTTTACAGTTACCTTTTTAATGTCATTGCGAGGGTCGCAAATTACACTTGTAAATAATAGAATAAATCGGGTGTTTACAAAACTTCATTACCAATCGAAAAATCACAGGTTCTGATCCACTAATAGCATGATATCAACTAGGATAACTGAATGGAACACCGTTACAATCATTACAGTTTCTCGTTAACCCTTCTAGGACTAGTTTTTTTTGTTTTGGGATAAGATTTAATATGTGGGTTGGGACTCTTTTTTATCATTTACGTTTTCAGACCAATATATCACTCTATATTCTGAGTTTTAACAATGCGTGTTAGGTTTGTGTATTTAGTCTTAGGCTTATTTTAATTGAATAAGTTCGATATTTATTGATTTATTCTTCTCTTAGTTATTTCATATTCCTATTGTATCTACTTTCATGCCTTTTGTGATTTTATGGGAAAATAGTTGTAGCGCATTACCTTAACCGTATAACCTAAGACGGAAAAAATTTCACGTCCAATGTACCTTGTATCCAGAGTGATGTTCATCAGAAGGTCATACACTTAACATCGTAACTATTGAAATAAGCCAAATTAACCACAAAGAATACTCACTGTGAATATCTTGTTGCTTCCAAAAATCCGGAAAACGAATATGAAAACAATGATCGCGATTTGGCGTTTTATCGTGCTTGTGTAGGGACAAATAATGAATGTCGTAAAAGCGATTCGTTGCTAAACGATTCATAAACGGCATAGCGATTGGCATCTTGATTGAAAATATTTCCTTTACAGTAAATAATAATTTCTGATGTTAAAATGTACACATCATTTGGCATTTTATATAACACGTTTGTTCCAGAAAATAGTGATACGTAACTTAGAACTTCAATAAATAATGTGTATACATTTTTTAGTTGTATATGCGTATGTTTTTCTCGAATATTCTACCATTATTTAAAAAAAATATATCCATAATAATATATTTGTAGATATAGTTGATGAATCGCATTATATGCCCTAGATTCCCAATTATGAACGTGTGCACATTGTTCTACGACCCGTTATATTTTGCATTAAGTGACATAACGTGAATTTTCCGGAGGGACCGACAACATATGACATTTATAATTTTTTGTCAATATATCTGAGAATGGAGCGCATTCCGTTATGGATAACAGAAACCGCTTTGCAATTAAATTACATTTCATATAATAAAAGTTATTTTCTCGCGTTGTTTCGTGGGTTTGCTACAAATAGAACCGTGTTAGTGATCTTTGAATCAGCAATGGAGATTGCCTAGAGCGCAAAGTAACTGTAGTTTCAGATGTTTAGTTCGCTGGTATAGTAGATGGAATTGCCTTTTATAAGGCATTGAAACGCAATATAGGAAATGAGGGGCCTTATTCATGTGGTCCACCTCCTTTCAGGTTCTGCGTTCTGATGAATCAATACGAATCCATATAATACACGGTCACGTTTGCGTACATGTTGCTAGCGCGCTCATGACAAGCCAATCTTAGCTTGTCGACCAGTGGGTTACAATGCCGCTGCTCCTATTTATGGTGACGTTCGTGTCGAGCACAACTTGTTGACCAGTTGTCTTCGCGTAGAATGGAGACGGAATTATTTATGGTTCCGGTGGGCGTTCGATGATACTAGAGATTTGAGGGCACCGTGACGTTCCTATTTAATCAAGTTTTTTTTCTATACGTCGCAACTGAATTGGCTCTGGTTCTAGTACAAGGGATGGCGATGACAGTTACGTGGAGTTGTATTACGGACATCTGCCACAGTTGTCGTTACGAACTGATGCACTGATGTCTAATTCCTTGGTGACTATATGGTTATCAGAAACGTCCACTTCATACTTTTCCTGTTTTGCGGGAATAGCTTATACAAATAATAATACATAGCTTAATCATGGACAATGTTCAGCTAAGGTGCAACTGTAAACGTTGACCGTCGTCAAGATTGACTGAAAACTGGCATATAAAAGCCGGGAGTGTGAATTCGTCTGTTACTATTGTTCTGAAAAGCCAACAGTAGTATGATTGGCGTTGATCCAGGTGTTTCAAAAATTGTTTCTATGGCTTATATGTTTACCCTGCAGGTAATTGGAGGAAAATGCTGTTATTTACGTCCTTCCACTTGGAGCTTCTTACATGAGGCACTAAATCAGCGGAGCAGCGACTGGCATCTTGAATTCTAGAAATGAGTACGATCTAAGCAAAACGACCGATCATGTCACATTATTTTGATATAATTTGGTATGGCTGATGTCATACTTTCGGCTGGTAAGACATCGGCCTGCATTGGTATAGGTCGAAGGCTTTGGTATGGCCGAGGCTGATTTCAGTGTTTTGCAGTCGGCCAAAACTAACTTTGCCGTTGTGATTCCTTACGAGATGCACATGTCGAAGATTGCATCACCGTCGTGCCATTATTTTCATCTAGGATTGGTGAGACCGATCAAATTGTAGGCTCGATTTGCGCTCGTTTCCTTTCATTTTCATCTAGTACATCCGTCTTCAATTTACCGAGGTCTATAAATGGGAAAACAGAAAGAATCGTTTTCTTAGACTTAGCAATACCCTAATGTGAATTTATTTATTTTAGCTTGACAGAAATACAAACACGACCAGTTGGTCACTAATTCTGCTTCAATTTCTATCAAACAGAAACGTAAATTATACTCTATACTGTGGCCACCGTTGATGATGTACAACCTAATCCACCATACACTATGATTTTATATTAAACTCGGGAAGAATATTATGTCACGGCTGCCCCTAAATTTATTTGGTTTTCTAATTACATGCAATCTATAAATAATCAATAGCTTTATTCCTTGTTTTATTAAACACCCGGGACATTCTAGCAGAAAATAGCTATGGCCAAAATTTTATATCACGACATAAAAGTAGTTGAGAGCATGCAAGTGAGACAAGATTACATATTCACTTTCCTTCGATTTTAATTTCGTCAAGTTTGCGACGAATCCAAACATCCTAATGAAGGAAACTCCAGTCATAAACGCATCAAAACCAGCCTCGTGGCATTGTCCACCAAATGCTCGGTAATCACGAAAGCCCCCTGGAATGTTGATAGGGACATCACGCAATGTGAACGGCTGATCCTGACAGCGCATATATACCTCACCAAGTCCATTTCCTTTGAGAAAATGTTTCTTGAGTGGTTCGTGACGAACCATAAGGAGTGTGTCTTTAATATGTTCGCATTTGATGTTTATTATTGCTACCTTTATAGTACTCGTGGTGAAATACTAATTTAAACCCCTTGGGATAATCAAATTAAAAATCTATTTAGTAGGGAGCGACGACAATCTAATATTATTTGTTTGCCTTAATGTAAACCAGAGAACTAATGGAAATGTTTACGATCTGGACCCATTAAGAATATTTTATTGGGTTTACTCGATTCTCGCCAAGGGGCCTACAATGGAAATATGGATACTGACATATTTGCTTATCCAGCATTATGTCGCTAATAATGTCGGCAACAAACTTATGAAAAATCAGGTCAAATACACATTTAAAAGAAAGTTAAACAAAGATTATCTGATCCGGATCGGCACATAATAACTGCAGCACGAGATATATAATGGCACGTTAATTATAATGGTGAATATGTTCATAAAATGGTGCCTCATCCAATCCGTAGTCCAAACTCCCACACATGTGTCTAAAATTATACTCCTTCGTACAGTTAACCTCCAAAATCCCCTATTGTGAAATTTTAAATTACCATAACTTGAGAAGAATCAATTGTACGCAATTTTGGTAATGTAAAATTTTGATCGTGAAGGCAAACCCTATACCATAACAAATGTTAAGCGTATTTGATAGATGTTCTCATAGACCCGTTACGTGGGCGAATTTAAGTCAAAACCGTCATTTCGTGAGGTATGTCGGATTGGCTCGAAAGTGGGCTTGTTCGACGCGTCATGATTCAAGCTTCAATTCTGCTCAGGGGACCGACCCCGCATTCTTAACACGTGACCCAGTTATAGGCCAAAAAATGACAAAATCACGAATGTTTCACTTTCCGATTTTATTATGATTTAGAAAACAGGCCACGATCGCAAAGTATGTTCATTACAAATTCGACCCGAATATATTTGAGGACGGTCAAAGAGGGGGTTAACTGTATGAAGGTTTGGGCATTCTGAAAACAGATTCGGAACCGCAAGAAAAAACTCTATACGACTAGCTAAGTCTCGTTAAGCTCTGTGGTGCAACTTACAGGGAGAAGGGGCGGCTTTGGACACATGTGTCCCAGGTTACGCTCCAACAATATAACCTTCGGAGTTTACTATCACCAATAAAGATTTCTAAGCGAATATAATTGAAAGTTACAAGAACGCCAAATGTTCACAATAGAACAGTGGAGTTCATACTTCTAGAAAATACTTTAATTATTCCACTGCGTAATGAAACATGTGCAATGAAAGTCGAGCACATTCCAAATATATGCGGGAAAATTGTGAGTGATACAGATTTAAATTCTTCTAATGTGTCCGGGAGTTCAGGGAGAAAGAACTGTTTCATTGTAAGGATCATATCGAGTAGACCGGAGTGGAAAACAATTGGTGTTTTATGTTCGGAAATTTTCAACAAAATATTGAGGAAGCCACGCTTTTCGTCAATTTTTTCGATTGTTTCCTCGATTTGTTTTATTCTTTGGTAATGCTAGCAATTAAAAATTTCTCAGGATATTCTATAATTGTAGTACACATGTAAAACCCTTTAACTATGCTATATTCCTAGTACGTTATTTCAGTGACAATGTAAGACACGAACGATTCTACAGAAATTCTAGTTTTTTCAATGTCTTTCAGTGGACAATTTTTACACATCCCCACCAAGGAACTTAGACTTTAAACTAATTTTATTAGATTAAACCGGGGACTTAGTACATGGGCGAGTATAGATTGATGATCTAAACCATTAATTTGATGTCTGAATTGGAAAACCCAAATTTTGGCTGTCAATTCCTAAATTGATGATGGTCGAGCGTTGACTTTACGACTTTGAGGACGCTTTGATGTTCCTCATTCATGGCATTAACAAAATAGCATTTTCCATTGTATTTTGGCTTGAGGTATTCAAAAATATGTCTTCTTATATAATAATTACATTTTGGCAGAAATATTTCTTCCTTTTCACAAGCAAGCATGTTTTCTATAAGGTTTTGGTATTCCTTTATAAGGGCTGAACAATTATTAATAAAATGAGATAGAAATGCTTTCGTACCTTTTACGTTTAAGTCTTCGATATTCTCAATATCAAGTACTAATACCATTTCTTCGTCCTTTTTATTTTTATTTTGTTCAATTATTCGTTTTTTTGTAGCTTCGTGTTTTTCCTTTAGATTATTTTCCTCTTCGTGTGTTAGATATTGAACGCCATCGGAAAAAGTAGTATTAAAATCAAATTTGTGCTCAGCGAGGAAATTCATAGTAGAAGCCAGGAATTCAAATTTTCGTGTGTAGTCACGGCCTCTTTCCTGAATTTGTAAGGTAGTGTTTGCCGCAAAATTAACTATTAGAACTACGTAGGCCAGTACATATTGTGGCCGGGTTGAGACTGCACTCCTTGAGGAATATACTAATGGCAGGAAAACCTAGTAAATTCTAATATAAATGATACTAACGTCGCTCGGTAGATGAGGTGAGATGAAGATGTTGTAAGTAAAGGCAGTGTACTTTTCACCCTGATTAATGAAGATCGAAATTCCATATTGTAAAACATAAAACTTTTCTACAGAAGGTTCAGGGAATATTGTTCTAAACGAAACTGTATATGAAACATAATTATCCCCCGCGCTATGGGGGGCCTACTTTCCTGATAATAAATGATCGACTGATTATTACTTTATTCACCACTATTATTTATTTCACCATAATGCATGCGAAGTTCAAGACCACTGATTCTGAACCGTTTTTTTGCTCCCTTTGTCGATATTGTATTTAAAATCTCGCCTATCCTTTCTAACATTGAATTTTCAGATTTCAATATAAATTTATAATAGAAATATTTTCGTATAACACCATGGTTCTAGAAACGGACCCACAAATCCGTGCGAACCCTATTTTGTTTACTATTCGAAATTATTCATTATAAATATGAAAATATAACTCTAAAAAAGTATTATTACGAGAAATATTCAAAAAAATATATCAAAAGACTTGGTATGATAATGTTGATTTTCTACCACCAGATGTCCAATTATATTTAAAAAAAATTATTACCTTAGTTAAATCTGGTAATTCCCCCTTGTTAAGAACTACTGCTCTAGACAATGGTTCTAGCCATGTTTCTATGCAGTTGACCAATGTCAAACGTTTTCCTACGTTACAAAATTCAATATGAAAATCACGGAACTTCTCCATGTTCGACGATCCGGCAAAATCACAAAATGACTGGATTGTATTTAAACTTGCCAAAATGGTATTTTGTTCTCGTGGGCCGAAGCTTGATAAATTTTAGCTAATAAAACGGTCTTAATTTCCAAGATTCACCCGCTCCCCACATAACGCAGATATCGATAACGTCCGTAACATTCATCAATATGTAAAAACGTCGATAACCATGATAAATTATAAATACGTGAAGCCTCTGTGTCCCATTTGACGAGTCACTTTAACATAACGTTCCTCTCTGGTATCTAATTGATTAAAATCTTTATCATCTGGTAAGCCGGTAAATTCCAAATCTATCGCCACAAAGTCAGCTGCCTCGATTTTGGTCAAGATTTCCGGCAAAACTTCTTCAAAGTTCTTCCGCGTCACATTCATCTTGTCTGAAAATCTGAATACACTGTGATTTCAGAGATATAAACATCTTCTAGAATGTATGAAATATAAATTCAACTAGGGTTCCTAAATTTTTTGCCGTTTCATACTAAAATTTAATTATAAACGAGGAAACTAAACCTTAGTTATTTTATTTTTTATACGTAGTTATACTTCATCCATTATGTACCCGTGATCTTTTACCGAAGTCTACAGTAGTTTTTTACACTTATAATTCGATATAAATTATCAAACCTGTTTTCATGTTTGTATTATAATGAGGTAGGACAGTTGTTGAACTAGTACAGTCCAAGGGAAAAGTTTGCTTTATAGGTATAATTACACACATGTGGCAAACTCGGCAACCCCCTAACCTTTCAAGTGGGAAGTTATCGGTTAACGAGACTTAGTGAGTCTGATAGAGTTCTTTCTTGCGGGCCCGAATCTGTTCTCAGAATGGCCAAAGTTACAGTAGCTTTGTACAGTTAACCCCCCCTAAAGACAGAACGTAAAATAATCAGTTTTTGAAAAAACATTAATTTTAATTCAATGGGGCAAGGCAGCTCACCACAATAAATCGTGCTGGATTAATTAGGCCCCTGGGCATCTAGTAAAAGTATCGAAACCATACTGCGATTATTTATTTTAACGCTATGGAACTCGAAACTCACATTGTCGAAATGGACGAATTGATTGCACTTGTTTCGAGTCGAATTTTTAGTGAACATACTTTGAGATCTTAGCATGTTTTCTAAATCCTAATAAAATTAAAAAGTAAAATATGGTGATTTTCTCACTTTTTGGAAATGTGTACTATAAAAATCCCATTTGTGGGCTATAACTTGGTCACGTGTTTAGAATTTAGAGTCGCCCCTTTGAGGAGAATTTCGGGGGAAATCGGACACTTCAAAATATTATGAAGTTTAAAAATTGCCATAACTTGAGCAGAAATAATTTTACGCACTTTCCCCCCAAAATTGGACTGATTCGATGCGCATAGATGTTAGCTACCTTTCTTATCAAGTGATTGGCTCGAAAGTGGGCTTATTCGACGCGCCATGACCCCAGCTTCAATTCTTCTCAGAGGGTCCACCCTAAATTCCTAACACGTGACCTAGTTATAGCCCAATAATGGGATTTTCTAGTACAAATTTCAAAAAGTGTTTATTGTGATTTCGAGAACATTCAAAGATCCCAAAGTCTGTTCACTAAAAATTCGATTCGAAACAAGTGCGTTAAAACTATATTTCAGAACGGTCAAAGTCAATTTGTCCATTTCGATAATGTTTCGATACTTTTATTGGATGCCCAGTGGCCTAATAAATCCAGCACGCTTTAGTTCGGTGAGCTGCCATGCCCCAATGAGTTAAAATTAATGTTTTTTTTTCAAAAAAGATTATTTCAGGTTGTACGACGCCGTGTAATTTTGGATATTCTGAGAACAGATACGGGACCGCAAGAAAAAATTCTACCAGACTCACTAAGTGTCGTTAACCGATCACTTCCCACTTGAAAGGTTAGGGGGCGAGTTTGACACAATCAAATAAAGAAATGCTTCAGGAACCGAAAAATAGAATCTAACCAAACATGCCAACACAAACATTAAACTTAATTCTAAAAGAAGCGTGGTAATTGACTCAAAGACTTTAATCAAGTTAATATAACACGGTGGAAAATAATATCACCACCAGAACTCTCCACAGTAATACCATAAATCGTGCTTGACGTTGAAAGATACAACAATTAAGCTCTAATTAAATAATTCAGTTCAATAGTAACACCCTTTGCAAAGAACTGTTTAGAATATCAGATGAAGTTCAATTAACAGTTGGACCGTTAAAAACGGGTTTCTCTTTCCAAACAAAAACTCCTTTTTTTGTTACATTTATGTTTCTTATTGACCACTTCCTGGTTAGTTTTACGTTTGAATAAAGATGGCAATTCTTTGTTTCAATCTTCAAAAGTTATGTCGCTCTGAAAGTTCCAAGAAACGCGAAACATAATAGTGAAAATATAAAATCGCCTATTACAAAGAATAAGGGCAAACGATAACCTAACATACGCAACATATTAGGGTTAACTACGCTAAGCCTACTTGGTTTTTCGACCTAGGAGTTAGAGTTTAAATCAGTAATATAAAATATATCTGTGATTCCAGCCCACCATTCTGTATTTTCGGAATTTCCCTTATTTTCTAGATGTCGACGTTTAGTGAAATCAGTTCCCGGTAAGGGTTGCATGACAAAGAATATTTAAAAGCGCCAATAAAATCTGACTACCTATAATGTGGGACGAATTAGAACTATTCGAATACCAGATTTACCAAGCCATTGAAGAATAACAGAAATTCGGAAAATAATAGTGAATTCCCACGGTAAGTAAATAGTGTGACGTCACGGAAATCTACCCAAAGTCTGGCGCAGGCACTCGGGTGGTAGACTTGAGATCCAAAGCTAACGTGTACGCTTTGGACGAGAGCCACTTTTTATTAACTATAAACGCTATGACCACATCTCGTACAATTTAGCCGAAGCGAAGTCGCTCATTTTATTAAAAAAGGGTTATCTCTTATGTTTTTAATTAAAAATAAATCAAAAAACTATTAAATAAACACAAACGGTTGTAAAATGTAAAAATAAACGGTTGTTAAATTTGAGAGCTAAATTAGTGTTATCACCAAGTATAACCCCGTTACAATCATCGAATGCATAGTATTATATCTTATTAGTACTAGGCGGTAATTCGTCCAAGTTTTTCACGTAATTTTTAGCTGATTACAAAACAGAAGAACTTTTTATGATTCATTTTACCAAATTTGATCGAAAACGTGACCCTAAACGCCTCTATATATATATATCAAAATCATTTTTTATTATTAGCCCGAATAAAATGTATAAAAACGGATATAAATTAGTGTCCATATAATAATATTATGTGTTATCATATGATTTAACTGTGGTTCGAGCATTTTAAAATACTTCTTAAAGAAGAATTCTGACGTCGACTAAAAGTAACAGTTTTTTCTGGAGGAAATGAGACTTGACATTTCTACTAGACCAAGATTTCCAGCGTATTCGCAATGTTACTACAGAAAGCGCATTTATAAATCACATAAAATATGCATCAGCTAGACCCCCCACGACGTTGACTCAAATGCGTTTGTGAAAATTAATAAAGCATGATCTTTTCAGTAACAAAAGTTCTCTTTGAGTATTAATAAAATTAATAAATTGTCTTTCTCGTAGAGACTCAGCCAGAAATCAATCTGATTGGTTTAATTATATTGAGAATGAGTAATTGTTTATTATGTTTATTGGTTGAATTTTTGAATATATGACTCATTTTGGTTTTACTACATTAGCCATGGAGCGATGGAAAGAAAGTGAAAGATTAATTAGTGATGTTGAGAAGGATTGGAAGAGTCGAGTGAATAAGTGTATTCAACGTGCCATAGATGTCACGGATATGACAAGCTTTCAAACTTCAGGAGGAAATACTAGTCACGTTAATGAGGAAGCAAGCAGTATTCTTCAAAAATGGATTGATGAACCAAGTATTCCGTTAGGTACGGTATATTTAGTCCGTTAATCAACCAAATACTTTATAAATACCGATAAATAGTAAATATAAACCCAAAATGTTAACACCTTTTTATACAATTTTATCTACTTTTTGTGCGATTTCCGTTCCGATTATTGTTGCAAACATGATGTAATAAAGGTTTTAAACCCAAAATACACACCTACGTGTATCTCTAGGAGTCTCCTTTCTGTATCCATGTTATCCTGTAATTTTAATAGTCAGTTCTCTAGTAGCTTGGTCTGTATCACCTGCGTTCACAATACGAATTAAATGTTGAGATCGGGTCCCTTCTTATTTAAAATTCAATATCACGTACAATCCATTACTAGAAGAATTGAGTAACGAAAATACAAATATGCTAAAATAATTGACAATCGATAAAATCAAGTTTGCGGGAGAATACCTAGCCGTAGAACGCCTATTTTGTTTGACTACTTAACTGGCATACGGCTGAATATCCGACCAATTTTCGAACGCAATACAATTCTAGGCGGGTATTCTGGTCAACTTTTTCCTATATATGATTGTTTTCCACTAGAGGATTCGTGATTCAAAATAATTAACTTCCGGTTTTCAGCTGTCACTTCCGGTCTAAAAATCCCACGTTCAATTTAGGGGGGCCAGTATGGGTCAATCAAACATCCAACCACGTCTAAGGCCTTAAAAACGCTAAAAACATGGCCCTGGTCATAAGTAACCAAAACGGTGCCTGAGGGATATAACCATTTTCAAATGATGCGGTTAAAAAACTGTCACAAAAATGATGTAGTTGATAAATCGGTTCAGACGCAAGCCAACATTGATTCTACCTTTAAAGGTCAATGTTACATTTATAACTATTTTCATACACCTAAAGTCGATTAAAAAACAAACACGCGTTTCTGCGCCTGCTATACCAAAATATTTAAAATAATATCTGTAAGTGTAACCTCATTGTCAGTAAGAAATAATGTGAAAATATATATTAGTATCCCAATTAGGACACCTCTGTCCTAACCCTTCAAGTCGGATAGAGTTTTTTCTTGCGATTCCGAATCTGTTCTCAGAATATCTAAAATTATACGGCGTCGTACAGTTAATCAAGCCCCTAAAAATAGAACATGAAAAAGACCTTTTTTTGGGAAAAGCGTACATTTTAACTCTTGGGGAGATGGAAGCTCACCGGACTAAATTATACCAGATTAACGAGACCTCAGGGCATCCGATAAAATTATTAAAAACATACTCCGATTATTTGTTTTAACGCTATGAACCTCGAAAGTCACATTGTTAAAAAATGGACAAAATTTACTTTGACCGTCCTGAAATTTAGTTTTTACGTATTTTCGAGAGCCATTTCTAGTGGCTATAATTACATAACGGGTTAGGAATTCGGGATCAATGCTATGAGAATATATTTAGCTGACATCCGTGCGCGTCGAATGAGTTCAATTTCTGGGGAAATTGGACATTTTAAAATATTGTGAAATTTTATGGCAATTAGAATACAAAAATATGATTTCGGAAAGTATGTCAGATGGGCTCGAAAGTGGGCTTATTCGACACGCCATGACTCCAGCTTCAATTATTCTCAATGAACTGACCCCGAATTCCTAACACGTGATATAGTTATAGCCAAAAAATGGGATTTCTAAAGTACACCATTTTCAACAAATGACAAAAATCACGAATTTCCACTTTTCTATTTTGTTATGATTTAGAAAAGATTCTAAGGTCCCAATGTATGTTCACTAAAAATTCAACTCGAAACAACTTCGTGAAACTAAATTTCAGGACGGTCAAAGTCACTTTTGTCCATTTTTGAACAATGTGACTTTCGAGGTCCATAGCGTTAAAACAAATAATCGGAGTATGTTGTTGATGATTTTATTGGATGGATTGGGGTTTACTTAATCTATTACAATTTAGTTTGGTGAGCTGCCATGCCCCACGAGTTAGAATTAACGTTTTTTCAAAAAAAGGTCTTTTCATGTTCTACCTCTAGGGGGGGGGGTGAACCGTACGACACCCTGTAATTTTGGACATTCTGAGAATAGGTTTGGAACCGCAAGAAAAAACTGTCAGACTCACTAGGTATCGTTAACCAATCACTTCCCACTTGAAGGGGAGATAATCTAGAGGATTTGATCAGTCTGGAATTGATTTTACATTCAAATTATGCTTAGAATTCCCCATAGATTCCTACCTAGAACTTAACAGATGAACATACAAATAGATTACAATTTAATTATTTCTTGTACTCTTTTATTATTTTTATGAATTATTACTTCGCTAGATTTGGTATTTGGCGAGGTATTACATAAATCATAATTGCAATTTTCGAAAGGAGTAAAATTAGGGAGTTCGGGTCCAATTCTCTCAAATTTGGGTTAACTTTGTATGCTGAAATGTATCGATTCCTACGGGGGAGGTAGATAATCCTTTCTGAAAATAGTCTTAAATCTGAGGTGAGTAACTATATTTCTATTTGTTTTTTTCGAAATCATTTTAATAACATTCCTATTGCGTAACAAAATTGAAATCATTAAATAAAATAATTACAGAACATTGAATAAGAAAAATTTATTAGGACCAAAGAAACAAAACTAAATTTTTATTAGTTAAAAATATAAGTAGCCAATTTTTATTACGGTATATTCTAAAAATTGATAGATTCTACTTTCAGGAATCGGAAATTGCAATTTAACAGACGATGACGTGTTCGGTGATGAAATTTACCGTGACTTGAGCTTGGCGGCTGCAGGGGCAGACTCCAAAATAAATCCAGACCAAATGAACACGGCTGATGATTTTGTTATGGCTTATACGGATGACGAATACAGAGGGGCGATAGAGAATACACAGGTAACGTGTTAGCAGCTAACCTGTAATTCTAAGAGGATCGTATATAAAATGAAAAATGATCTATTTTTGGATTACTATAACCGTATATATTTAACTATATCGAATAACCAATAGAATTCTTTAAAATTCAATATTACGTGAATTAATGACAATTAGTTCGCTATATACTGCTAGTTACATATTCTGGTTATATCCAGTGGTTAAACGTAATACTTTAGTCTAGAATCATGAATGAAATATTATATATAAAATAAAATATTGGACAGATTTAGATCATACCTGCTACACGATCTTAATATTGTTTACACGTTATAAAAAGGACTTTCTTGACCAACTATTATCAGTCAACATACCCGTCAAAATTGATAGTCCACGAGCTAAGACTTTTATTAGTACACAAAACGCCCGGCAAAAACTATTACGGTTAGATTTCTTTCTTGTGCTCTCTTGGTACCGAAACCAAAGCCTACGAAAGTAGTATTTGTCTTCGAAATGCACCATTTTAAAAAGTGGAAAATGTCATAGCTCCCGCATGCTGCAAAAATATGGAGAAATCCAGATTTAAAAACGGCAGAGGATGAAATCGACCACGCAATAATTAATCATTAAGCGAAAAAAGCGATAAAAGAAAAAGAGAACTTGAAATCAAAACCAAAGCCCAAAAAGCAGCACGCGATGAAGAAGCGCGAAAGTATTCGTTACAAAAGAAAATTGATGCCAAAAGACGACTAGCGGAAGAAAAACGGTTGGGGGAGGAGATTCAAAAGATGCGTAGGGAGTTAGATCAGCAGCGGGAGCTTATTAAGAAGACGACTGAAATTACAAGGAAGGAAGTAATTAGTAAAGCTCGCGATGAGCAACAAAAGCAGCAACAGCTCCACGAACAGAAAATGCAAAAAATGAAAATGAAGTTTCAGGTGGGTTTCGAGGCACACATAGACATTGGGACGCTATCTAATGCTTTAGTTGGAAGCTAGAAATAAGCTTATAATTCAAAAGCGAATAACCGTGCATCAAGATAATCGACGACGGCTTTTGTTGAAGTGTTTCGATAAGTGGAGGGATATACTTATGCATAGGAAGAAACAAAAAGGCAGTTAAATATGCGTTTTAGCTATTATATAAGTCGATATAATTTAGGTACTGCGGCAGCATTTTATGATTGGCAACTTATGAAACAAACCTTTATTCGATGGCGTCGATTTACTAGGTCTGAAAGGAAAAAACTCATTATTAACTCCACGAAGTCTACAGGTCACAGTGTATGAATAATCATGGCGAATAATCCATAGAAGAAAATGATAGAAAACACTTTCTAGCCTAGTTCATACGTTCTACAGTATTTCTCTATCTAGTATATTGGTTTTACCATGTAATTACGCGATATAAGTAGCGTAGATATTACTTATAACTAAAATTCCAACTCGAACTACAAAGCAATATGCGTCATGAACTACTTTCGAACAGTACCATGAGATTACAATTTATATATTCATTCTCAAATCAGTTCAAAAACTTAAGCAATATCAATCGAAAATCATAGAAACAAAGGGTCGAATAATTATAACAAAGTGTTTCCAATCTTGGCGGTTAATCGTTCGTAGGGAAATTGAAATCAGAAGACTATCACAAGAAGAAGAATCCACTAAAGTACGAATGGACAAGGCGCCTTTGATACGAACGGCACATACTGCTTTACCATAATACCCAATAATAATGATAATATTAATTAATTAAAAATGAACTTGTAAAAAACTGTCATTAACTATCATTTTAGCATAAAATGGGTCACTATTTTTTGTGCTAAGAAGTTAGTTTTAGTGATGTAATACATTTTATCTACTTATTAAAATATTTCACTTTGATGATATTTTTCAAGCTAAAAAAACTATTAAAATCTCTCCAAGCATCCAGTCATTGACAGTTAATGTTAAAGTTTACAATGCTTCTCGTTTATGTTTTAGAGGGGTTAAATATTTTCTAATATTTGAAGATAAGAAGGTTTTTCCTTACAATAATGTTTAGTTAAGTAATAATGGCACAAGATGCCCGTGTTAAAGGCACCGTCTGTTAATGAAACGAATTAAAAACGAAAATATATCAAAAAGTGTGGCCAAGGATGATGCTGTTCAAGTAATCTCTCGACGAACTACTCCCATATCAGCTTGGCAGGAACCAATCTCAAAGCCACCCAAAGTTTGGACCAAACTTGCCACGAGTGTATGTAATATTATATCGACTGATACATGCTAATCATTTATCTTTAGAAATCTCAATTCGAAGAGCAGGAGGAGGAGGCGAAAATTGAAACTCTCCTTCAAGAAAAACTAACATTAGCGGCCGCAGAGCTTACGGAATTAAAGTCAAATCTGCAGCAACGTTCGTGGAATAAGCCTTCGTTACCATCAACAAAAAACTCTATATCTGCAATACTAAAGCCACATAAAAGTGTGTTGAATATGCAACGACGAGAAGCAATCCGTCTTGAACGTAGAAAACTTGTAGAGTCACGGCGCAAGGAAAAAGATACAATGTTAGAACACCAGTTGAAGGTAATACAGTCACTTCGATGAAAATACAGTCACTTTTATTTCTTTAAATTTAAGCTGAAGGAAGAAGAATCTGTACGAAAAACAAATGAGGACCGCCGCCTGAAACAAGAAACCTTGCGAAAGCAGCGTGAAATAGAAAAGGAAAAGGAATTACGAAAGAAAGAAGCGCAAATTAAGTTTAGAGAAAATATGGACAAGGCAATTGTTTTATATAACAATATGTTACTAAAAAGGCAGGTTCCAAATACAGCACATATTTTTGGATGCCAATTTGTGAACCTATGTAAAGAGGGTTTTTATTATTTAGGACTAATTTGTTTCGAACGTACAAAATTATTCAACATTGTGGCGGCAAACGCGATCAAAATATTATGCGGTCGGCATTTGGTGCTTGGAAGTGCAGAACAGCCTTCACAAAGCTTCAATATGATTACATAGTTTCTAATTTTCGGTCTAAATGGAGGATGCAAATGTAAGAAAATATTTGCGTCGATAGTTGTAGATGAATGAATTTTAGAGCATTTACGAAATGGAAACATATTTTACACTTGGAGACATTGAATACCAAACTTGCTATTAACCATCGGAATTATGTCTTGACGTTATTTATGATACGACAATGGAACGATCAAGCTATAGAGTCTCAGCTGCAAGGATGGCGTAATGCCAAAAGGGCTGAAACTTATTATGCTAACGTTCTACTTCGAAAGTCTATGATATCATGGATATCTCTAAAACGAGTGCATTTAGAGGACGAACAAAGGGAAAATCGTCGGCTAAAGTTGAAATACCTGGTAAAAGAGGTTGTTCCGGATTATTTCTGAATGATATCATGAAAACTTTATGAAATTTATTTTATTACACTGTCAATTATTTTATTACGTTTGTCGAGTCTTTAACCATCATTTAGAATGAACCAGGTTCGTTATGGAAGGCACTATGGCCGGAACCTTTGTCACACTGCCCGTCGACCATCGATACTAAATTTTGGGTGGTGGTGGTATGGAGCACCTGGCAAATATCGGCGTATTAAAGGCCAGGGACTAGCTGAACATCGCCAGTTTGATCATGTTGATTTTGTTAACAATCCAGGAATAACGTTAAATCAGAAAACGTTTTACAGATTTTCCCATATGAATTAATCTTAACGCCGACGATAAACGTTGCTTAGACGTGTCCAGGGACCATGGGTTCTTGCAACGATGGATCAAAAGACGCATAAGAGATCAAGCAATTGGCCAGATAATTTTCCCTTTCTTCCCAGATATAATCTTCTACATAAAATACTATTTCTTATTACCGACAGCTATATACTTGTCGGTAACAACATATTTCCAAAGACGCGCGGATCAGCGAGAAAACAAGAAACTTCTGGTGCGTGATGCAGAAATGGAGAAAACATATTATAAACGAACTCGAATAGAATTAATTGTAGATAAAGGATTGTATTTACATTACCTACCATTAATTAGATTTTCGGGTGATTATTAAATAAGAATATAAGCCACACTTGGATAGCTCTAAATTTCTTGGAGATTATTATTTAGAAACGGCAGTTCATGGGCTAATGATTGGACTGGGAGGCACAAGTGAAATAATCTCATATAACCACAGGTACTACGAAAAAAGTTCCAAGTTTTAGAGTGCGTTTCCTTAGATTATATGAGATTTTGAAACTGTATCGAATACAAAGTAAGCGTGGTCAGAGATCAAATATTTCCTACAGTTTTTCAATGTAACATTTCTTGTTGGCGATCGATCTACATTTGACGACCGAAAAAAAATCACAACTGATACATACAGCGACTTAATGAAAGGGCACCATACGATTATTGATGATAAGCTGAATGAAGATAAATCTTTCTTTTCGAGCCCGCGAGCAATTTATCTAGCAGACGGCGAACATTCGTGGACATTACGAATGTATGGAAAGTTACCATTACGGCTAATGTCTGAATTATTCGGAATCATTTCAAATTTTAGAATACCAGTGTTTGCTCGAAACTTTATTTATTCATCATACTCAAAGGCATTTGGGCACTGGGTTTGATTATGCTTATATAAGCTGATTCAAATCCAACAAAATAATCCCCAGTCAATAATCTAGCAGCATTTAGCTCAATTATATAACAAATGATCAAATGGGTTATTATGGGTGTTATGGGTGTTAATTAAGCATAATTGGGTTGTTAACTCGTAGGGAGTAAGTGGTGCACATTTGCACACACACCTATATTTATTGAAACTATGGCTTCAGCTTC
>SCLF01056864.1:0-11770 GCA_004367975.1 Mesochordaeus erythrocephalus
GCATGTGTCCTAGTATCCGTAAAATGCCATTTTTAGCGTTGCTGACGCAAACGCGCCAGTTTGTATCGTGACGGTTAAGGTTTATTTTTAATTCATAAAATGCAATTAAGGTAGAAAGTTTAAGACCATCAGTTTAGATCCTAGTGCACTAAAACCGAAAAGATATTGTCAAAAGAGAAATACTGTTAGATCTGGAATGAGTTAATATTTAATTACAGAACATGTCGAAATAAAATGAAAAATAGAAATGAAAAACGTATGTACAGGAAAAACGAGAAATGGAACCTACTGGTTGCTAAAAGTTAAGAACTTTTAACCCCTTTGCGAAATTTCTTCTTGATGAATTTTCGACTCGTAAATAACAGTAGCGAAGTTTCATGAAGTCGAAAGATCCACAAAGTTATATCCCACACGGACACGACCGGTATCTGAATTCCGAGTATGAAATACATCCTTAAACTAACCTTGGGGAGACCAAAAAGAAGATATTAACGAAAACTTATCGTGAACAGAAGCAAATAACTCACTCGTATTATTGTACGACACGTCGCCATCACTAAAAGTTAGAATACATCAACCCAATAGATAAATGACTTCTAACTATTACAAACGGCCTTTATAAATTTATAACGAAGATAATCTAATGTACACGTTGTCCCCATTTAGAGTTATTATTCATGGCTTCTCCCATCCAGTTCAATGGCACTCTGACGCTAATTTTAATTAGATATTATCGATCTATTCTCTTGTTTTTTAGGTTACCCATTATACATTGCCAATTTTATGCATCACATATTTGAAGTCTCCCAAGTTTCCTCTTCTTCACGTTCGGCAACAGTAGTGACATCGTCTAGTCACTGCATGAGCGGCGTGAGCGGCCATGGTGGCACGAATTGCCAAAATTCCCCCGAGAGCCTAACTTCATTTGACTCTACATCCACGTCCTCATCATCCAGACATCATTTCAATAAAAACGAGAACGAACGCAACATAAACAGGTATTATTTTGAACAATCAAATATTCACTTATTATGCTCGCTAGACAGAAAATAGCGTGAGAGAATTTAATATGTCGATTCACCGAAACCAATTCCAGCCAATCAAAAGTAATTCGTTTTAAACTCGTTCAAAATCGATGGTATATTATACAGACTAAACGTCTATTGGTAAGCTAAGGTGTCAACTCATACCGAATATTAACAGGTCGTGGTTTAGATTACCGTTTATTATTATTATTTACACTTTTATAAAGATTCGGGGAATCGACAAATTCAATTATCTAGGTTTCATCAGGAATATTTATAGCGAGGGTAATGAGAGGATATAGATCGAATATTTTAATATAACAATATTTTATAGTTTTCTTTAGGCTAAAAAATATGGGGATTAAACTAATAGTTAAAAATAATAATATAAATAAACAGAAATCATTAGCATAAATATGCCGCTAACGTTTACTACTTAATTGACACGTTGACACGTTGAATAGTAAATTAAATTCACATCGGTTGTTAAACCAAACGCGGAACTTGGGCTCACGCCTACTGCATTTATATGTACTACGGTCAACTACTGTAGAACAGAAGTAGCGATTAGATACATAAGTTACCAATGTCTATTTCAGGCACATTCCTCAAAAAATTTAGAACTCCAACTTCAATTTCATAATCGGTTATTTCATTATTTCGATCTAAAACTTTTCGGCTCATTTTTATCGCTAGTAATATATATCTCGAGAATTAGACATGTTGTGTAGACTCAATGGCCTCACATGAGTTAAACAGCACAAAACGTGCTACCTGCGTGTGTAGACGATCAAAAATCGATAAGATAAAGCTCGTTTTCGTCGTTTTTCGAAGAAAAATCGACTCACGTTTTACGTGTTTGGGAAACCGGTTTAACAAAAACTGAAGACTTTCTTGACCGTGGAGTCCCATGCCGGTTCAATAACATGGATCAGTAGTCACGGACATTCACCGATTCGAGTCTTCTGGATTTATCGGAGCGTAGCGCGCAGTGCTAAAGTATAGGAAAGCAAGGGATAGAAAACATAATAATAATAATCTTAATAATACAAAAATCGTAATAACATTCCTATTTATTTCGCGGCTTCCAATTAATTTGAATAGAAGCCTTGGCACGGGGGGGGGGGGTTTATTTCATAGCATTTCACGGTATTTTGTATTTGTTTATGAATAAAAGAACGGGAACATCGTTTAATAAATATATATTTGACTTCTATAAATATATTTACTTCCATTTTTATTGTGTACCTACCGAGATATTATATCACGATTTAAATAACAGTGTTAGGCCATTGCGGTCGCAGGCGTTGGTTAGGAGTTAATATTAATTTCAGCCTGTCATTTTGTGGATTTTCTAACTCGTCGGTGGACTCTGCGATCTCTACTTCACACAGTCAAAGCGAGTTGGGATGTGCAAAGGAGTTTAGGCTCAGTTTTGTTTATTTAAAAACGATGGCCGCGTTGGACGAACATTCGCGTCTGTTAGACATGGACAAAACGGACACCGTGTTTTACGAGGAATCGCTCAATTTATCGGAGTACTCGAGCGGTACTTCGAACTTTGAATCAGGTAAGAACCTTCAATAGTATATCTGGTCTTAATTCTCGGCTTTGTAGAATATATTGTACGACTACGGTCTAATGATTTATCTTTTATAGAAGAGTCTAATTATTCCCATTGTTGAAAGATGCTTGAACTTGGACGTCATTCGTGAAAATATTCGATTATCATAGACGTCATGGTGAGGCAGCATTTTTCGCAGCTCCAATCGCTTTCTGAAAATCGCTCCATTGCGTAATATTTTCTTGCTTCTCAGTAACTTCCCGAGACCCCCCCCCCACGAAATTTTCCTGGAAATTTCATAAAATTTCATAAAATTACATAAATTGTGCAAAATATAGGTAAACGTAGTGGGGGTGTTGTGGAATAATCCCCAAAATCCTGGACATATTCGCGAAACGCGGGACAAATTTTCAAATGAAGGGTATTTGAAACTTTTCGGGACTGTCCCGCGTAAAGCCAATATTGTATATGTTACAGTGATAAATATAAGGGTGCTGATATGGACGCGCGAAGTGTGACATGTTCGTGTTCGAGTCACGCTCCATAGGAACACACGTATGTGCGCAAAATACATTAAGGGTGTAATCTTGGGACTACCAGTTCGAATTGTCTTATGGGACAGTACAAGATCTATTATTAATTTGGCTATTTTGTGGCCATTCTGAGCCGTTTCATTTGTTACTGTCGGGTTGTGGTCCTTTACACTAATCGGATTGAATGGATCATTTATTAGTGATGAAAATGAGTCGTCAGAGACAGGTTCCAAATCGATAAATTTACTTGTTCAGCAAGAATAATACTTATCATGTTTAATATCTACCATGTCGGATTTTAGCATATTTAGACAGTAAGGTGACATAAATAATAAAATGCACGAAGGCCGGTAAGTTGAACCCCATAACCTGGGCACCCACAGTATACAAATATAGAGCATTTCTATCCACAATCAGTACAAAATTACTTATTGCTCACGATACAATCTGGCACAATATTGCCAGTACCCATAACTTGAGCAGAAACAATTGTACGCACTTGTGTAATTTAACACTTTGATCGTGGAGTCAAACCATATAACATGTCAAATTTTAAGGGTATTTGATAGATTTAGTAAGTAGTTATAGCCACTAGAAGTCAAAACTGTGACTTCGGCAAGTACGTCCGATTGCCTCAAAAGTGGACTTATTCGACGCGTCATGACTCCAACTTTAATTCTTCTCAAAGGACCGATCGAAAATTCTCAACACATGACCAAGTTATAGGCCAAAAATGGGGTTTCTAAGTACAGATTTTCAAAAGTCGATTTGGTATGATTTAGAAAACATTCCAAGATCCCAAAGTATGTTCACTAAAAGTTTGACTCGAAAGAACTGCATGAAAACTAATGTTTGGTACGATCAAAGTCAATGTAGTTATCTGTCACAGTACTCAATATTTATTGCCCACGATACAATTGACACATATTGCCACGACAACAACACGCTGAAATACTAGAAAAACACTAGAACAAACATTATTGGCAATATTATGCCATTTTGTATCGTGAGCAATAAATAAATAATGGAAACAAAATTACATTTTAGTTAAATATGAAGTGTTTCTAGAGCCCTTTCGGAAGTAGCGATATACTTAAACGTCGTCCCGAAAGTTTTTGACCCGATGTCAGAGGGGTCAAGTTGGGGATAGAATGTGTCCTAGTATCCGAAAACGCCATTTTTGGAGTCCGTGGCACAAAATTGGCGTTTTGTATCGTGACGGTTAACCAAAAATGAATGCCAAAAGCCAGTAATGACATGCAACCAAAACATTATTCATAAACTTTTAGGAACATATAATATTTTACTGAATGATATGGTCCTATACTGCACACGTCTGTCAAAAGCTGTACCCCCTATGTAAAGTACAATCAACTTGGTAACGATACTTTTCTTGCGGTTCGGAATCTGTTTTCAGAATGTCCAAAATGTCACGCATTCTCCTCCATACAGTTAACCCCCTCTAAAGACAAAAATGAGTTGGATATAGTTGACTTTGTCCTGAAATATAGTTTTAACGCAATTGTTTAAAGTCTAATTTTTAATGAGCATACTCTGCGATATTGGCATGCTTTCTAAATCATAATAAAATTGGAACCTGAAAAATTCGTGATTTTGCCACTTTTTGAAAATGTGTACCTTTTTCGGTCCAGTATTTGGCCTATAACGGGTCACGTGTTACGAATTCGGGGCCGGTGATCTGAGAAGAATTGAAGCCTGAGTCATGACGCGTTGAACAAGCCTACTTTCGAGCCAATCCGACATACTCCACGAAATGACAGTTTTGACTTAGAACTCTACATAACGGGTCTATGAGAAAATCTATCAAATACCCTTAAAATTCGGTATGTTATAGAGTTTGGCTTCACGATCAAAGTTTTGCATTACGAAAAGTGCGTACAATTGATTCTTCTCTAGTTATGATCATTTAAGACTTCACAATAGAGGTTTTTGGGGGTTAGCTGTACTAAGGAGTATACATTTGGATATACTGTAATGAGATGAACCGCAAGAACAAACTCTATCAGACTGGCTAAGTCTCGTTAGTGTGCAACCTGAAGGGGGGAGGGGGCTTCACTGGATAACCGTGTCAGAGTATGAACTCGGCACTTTTAGTGCCGAATTGTGGTGCCGAATTCACCCCGCCCCCTTTCGAGCCAACCCAGCATACTTCACAAAATAACATTTTTGACTTAACTACGTAGCGGGTCTATGAGAAAATATATCAAATACCCTTAAAGTTTGATGTGTTATAGGGTTTGGCTTCACGATCAAAGTTTTACATTACCAGAAGTGCTTAGAATTGATTCTTCTCAGGTTATGGTAATTTAAAATTTCACAATAGGGGTTTTGGGGCTTAACTGTACGAAGGCGTGTAATTTTGAACATTCTGAAAACAGATTCGGAACCGCAAAAAAATTCTTGTTAACAAGTTGATTGCACTTTACATAGTTGGGGGTACAGCTTTTGACGGACGTGTGCCATGTCCACATTTTCTTGCGGATTTCAAGGCCCTTTGAAATACGAGTCATATTATCGGTAAAGATATTAATTTTGGTTCTCAGTTTTCACTTTTAATCGTTATTCTGGTTTCTAAACTAACTCATTATTCACTGTTCAGGGAAAACCAAAAAATATGGTCCAATTGAGCGATTTCTTTAAAGCCTCTAGAACTCATCATCTGTGGGTGGCCTATAGAACTATCTCGAATACCTGTACAATGTATATACAGTGGGGCGGCGAAAACTGGCAGTGTTAGGAGGTCAATGATTCGTTAGAGCGCTGTAAAACTGTCAATGTCGCCCCTCCCACCCCTTGAAATGGGAACTGATCCGTTAACGAGACCTAGTGAGCCTGAAAGATTTTTTTCTTGCGGTCTGTTCCCAGAACCCGTGTCTTATAGTTAGCCCCCCTAAAGACAGAACGTGAGCAAAACAATAATTTTAATCGATTAATTAGGCCCCAGGGCATCCAAAAAAAGTATCGAACACATACCCGAATATTTGTTTTAAAGCTATTTACCTCGAAAATCGCAGTGTCCAAAAAGGACACAATTGATTTTGAGCGTCCTGGACTATACTTTAGGACTTGGCATGTTTTCAAAATCATAACAAAATCAAAAAGTAAAACATTCTTGATCTTGTTACGTGAAAATTTGTACTTTAAGAATTCCATTTTTGGGCTACAACCAGGTCACGTGTTAAGAATTCGGGGTCGGTCATTTGAGAAGAATTGAAGCCGGAGTCATGCTGCGCCTAATAGGCCAATCGGACATGCTTCCCGAAATCATATTTGTGACTTCTAGTGGTTATATAAATGTAGCTGATGTCGAATTAGTCCAAGTTCGGGGGCAATCGGACATTTTAAATAGTGTGCCATTAGAATACAAAAATATAATTTCGGAAAGTATGTTTGATTTGGTCGAAAGTGGGCTTATTCGACGTGTCATGACTCCAGCTTCAATTCTTCTCAAGGGACCTAGTTATAGTCCAAAAATGGATTGCCTAAAGTACAAATTTTCAAAAAGTGACGGAATCACGTTTTTTTCATTTGTTGATTCTGTTATGTTTAAGGCAACATGTCAATATCCCAAGGTATATTCACTAAAAATTTGACTCGAAACAACTGCACAAAAACTAAAGTTTAGGACGCTCGAAGTCAATCTTATCCATTTTGAACAATGTGGGTTTCGAAGTCCATAGCTTTAAAACAAATAATCGCAGTATATATTTGATGCTTTCGTTGGATGTCCCCAGAAGTTAAAATTAATGTTTTTTCTAAAAAAGATTTTTTCATGTTCTGTCTCTGGGGGGGGGGTAACTATAAGCCTTTGACAGGGGTGTCCCAGTGCCAATTTTCCCCGCACTGCTTTAATTGCAACCACGCGTACCTTAGAATTTGTTTCAAAAACTAATCGAGTATTAACGTATGCAAATCTACAGTGGATACTATAAAATAAAAGATATGAATTAGTATGCCGTATGAATCGTGAAGAGAAACCTATTTTCTGTTATTTTAGCATCTATTTTGGCTTTATATTCAAGATTCACATGGTATGTATATACACATATGTCTTGGCTACGCTTTCGAGCTTCATACGTTAACCCCCATCCGCTTCTTCTTATTGACATTCCTAATTGTTTAGATTTTCGTTGATTATATATTTTCTTCGAGCAGAAAAGGGTAACGAATACTTTGCGGGTTCAGTGTATTTTTGTACACAGGTTTTGTATTAAATTTTGGACCGGAAGTGTATTCCGAAAAATTAGATAATGATAGTATTGTTTCCCGGGTAGTTAATTCTATACGCAAACATACTTAAAATTATACTTATTCACTAAAAGTAACAGAAAATCGTGTTTCTTATTTGCTTGACAATACATGTATGCTTCCAGGTCGAAATTTTCTATCGAAACTGCCATTTTCTTATAAACTGCTTTTATATCGGAAGTGCCACCGGACGTAAATGTAAAAACCCGAAGCAGATATTGTAGTTTAATTGCACGGGGCAAGTAATCTGGCGAGCATTTTTGACGGGCATCGTTCAACAAAAAATAACGCAGAATTAATAGGGTTAATGCTGTATTTGACTTTGGCTTAAACTATAGGGATTCGGTCGGCTTTATTTTAGAGAACACTGTGTACATATATAATCTTTATCTTGGTTTATATATACTTTGTGTAATACAACCAAAGTCCCGATTAATTCTTGCTCCGGTTCCCCTTGATATAGTTAGAAATAGTGAAGGAAAATATGCTTGAAGGTTTGGACTTTGTAGCGTGGCTTTGTAGCTCAGATGGTAGAGCGTTCGCTAGAAAGGAATGGACGCGCTGGTTCGAATCACGTGGAAGCCCATATTTTTTCAGCACGTAACACCCCACGATGATACTTTGGTTTCGCGTTCGGTTTAGTTTTCTAACAGGTGAAGCAGAAAAAAAGACAAAATCCTATTTGCTGGGGAATTCCCTGTTTTACAAGCATAGATGCATCCAGGGTGACTAGATTGGAATTCTGAAAAAGCGGGACATTTTTCTAAAGTTGGTGAAAAATCGGGACACAAAAAAGTTGAAAATTCCTTGTGGTAAGACTATATACATTCGTAATTACATGCCCAAATTTTCTTGCGCATTATAGAACTACGTTTAATGCATAAGGTTTACTGAAAATAAATGTAAATATACGGTGATGATGCAAAAATTGTCCTAACGTATATTTTATTCTCGACTGTCTTACTTGAAAATCAATGAATAGTATTTAATAAAAGGTTTACCATTAGAAAGCTAAACGTTCACCGTTCAAATGATAAACATTTTATCAAAAAACTATTCATTGATTTTCTGGTCGAGAAGAAAATATACGATCGGACAATTTTTCCAACATCACTGTATATATGTCCGAGAAGCACATTATTTGAAATTTATTTTGTCAGTATCGGAAGTCACACAAAATGGCAGGTAGACGCTTTTTGTAAGCTTATTTAAATAATTTATTTCCATAGTAATAGAATTACTCAAAACTCGATAGGGATTGGTCAGAATCATTTACGCCACATAAGTAACACAATAAAACTTATAAATTTTACCGTATGATATGTGCATCAGTTTTATACAGTAACAATTGTATTATTATTGCGATATACACCACTCTAAACCTAAACGCACCACCATCGAGGTGACAAAAAGTGGTGAGTTTAGGTTTAGTCTGGTGCGTTTCGGTTTAGGTGCGTTTCGGAGGCCATAAAGCCCAAAAATCATGACAATGGTGAATCAACTCACATTCATAGCATCAGCAAGGATTATATGGAAGCTGTCGAAGAACATAAAGTATATACAAATATATCCTATATCCGTCGCATTAATAGTTTAAATCTCGACAACTAATCAGATCCATGGTAGTAGGGACTAAATAGAAAATTCAATATTTAAAATTGTATTTTCCCCCATTAAAGCTAAAATAACGGGTTTTGATTGGATCGTTTAGTGGTGCGTTTAGACAAATGGTGCGTTTAGGCAAGCGAGGTGGAGAGCAGAAAAAGTGGTGCGTTTAGGTTTAGAGTGGTGTATTATGTGCGTAGATATTTCAGAAAGAAAAGAGGAACGTTCTTTTACGTCACCTATAGGCGTGAAGTGTATGGTTTCGATTTAATTTAATTCTTGTCCAATGAAAGCTTCCTGGGAAAGCATTAACTTCCTAAAGTACTTATTCAGATTGCGATTCCGATTACGAGCTTCCAGGCCCCCCGCTTCACATCGACGAGTCGCCTCCTCCTTCGTATTTCAACTCGACCACGACCGTGACTGAAAGTTGTGTGTCGGTTGACAATGTATGTATTAAAACCTAACCGCTTAGAATCATTTTATTTTCATTCAACTGTTTATGGGTAAATTGGGCCGGAACATATTTGTAGGTTTATTCTGATGATCAAAATAACTTGCGAAGTCTTACCGCTTGACCAAATCTAATACTGAAATATTATTGTCATTAATAAGCGTGAGGTTTTCTTCTGTATCTAGAGGAAGATACGCGAATAGCTGGAATTATATCTATATTATTTTCGTTATTATTTTCAATAATATTTATAATACGATCTTAATCATTACAAATCATATAATGTACATAATGTAATATATGTGAACTAAGAATGGAACTGTCTAGTGATACAGATTTAACTGAAGCTCCTCGTCCACGTTCCTATATCCTCTTAACAACCGATGCCTCTCCTATGGTCATGGCCTATTGAATTATTTGATTGTAATTTTGGTACCACCGAAGCTTAAATACTTTCCGCTGATTGGATAATAAATTTAGCCCAATAAATATATGCTATTATTTCAATCTTCAGAATATATTATCCACCCCTAGTTCACCATAATATATGAAGAACAGCATACCTCTCGAAGATTTACCCGCAACTAATATTTTTTAAAGAATTTATAATAACCGTTTATTACACTTTCGTAAACGGCTTAAAAACTTAATTTTACTGGTAATAATACGTTCCAAGAAGCTTATTGGCCAATGTCAGACGTCTAAATATTTGCGGTTTTTGATTGGATGGTCAACAAATTCAAATTATTCAAATCATACACGACGATCAACGAACTGCACTACAATTGTCAAATTTAGCACAAAAGGGGGGGGGGGAATTGAACGACAAGAAAATACTTTACATCAGTAAAATCACCGATAAATTTTCTATTACTTTGTTTCTACCACTTATTAAACCAACCTACTTGATAAAGTTAACCCGTCATACCACAGCATCGTTAGGTAACACCTTGGTGGTTAAAGCCGGGATTAAAACGGGTCTCGTGATTTATAAACCACTCTAAAGATACCCGCAACATACAGAGAATGTTGAATACGTCGAAAAGGGTTGGTAAAATATCGAGATTGGGTGAGTCCCCTTCTGTCTGTCAATCTCGACGTATTCAATATTCTCTGTATGTTGCGGGTATCTTTAGAGTGGTTTATAAATCACGAGACCCGTTTTAATCCCCGCTTTAACCGCCAAGGTGTTACCTAACGATGATGTGGTATGACGGGTTAATGTTAACAACTAGGTTGGTTTAATAAGTGGGGTAACTCAGTTACGGTAACTTAGGGCAAGCTAGTGGAAGTAAGGGTGACTTAGGGTAAGTCAGTATTTAATACGATGGTTTAGTAGTAAAAAGAAATAATTATAAAATTATTAGTTGCGCGTAAATATACGACGCAGATTTTCACTATTATTGACGGTTTTATCAAGTTAGTATTTCTGTTAACCTATAAATGGTTCATATATTTATTCTACTAAATTTATTATCCAATCAGCCAACAGTATTTAATATTTGATGGTACCAAAATTACAACCAGATAATCCATAGGAGACGCATCGGTTGTTAGGAGGATATCCGACATTATCACTATTAGTATTGTCATGACGTCCTATAGGTAGATACTGTGCCTGGACCAGACTGTTTTACAATTAAATCTACTGCCAGGAAATTTTCCTCCCTTGCGATGGCACGAAATTACCACGAATACGAATTTTGGATATATAAAGAAACAATATAGAATACGTAAATAAACATAAAATCGTAATAACAATAAAATTTTATTGTTTACCCCTACTGGTATTGCGCGATTTTCGCTCAAGTCTTGATATAAACGACTATTTTGGACATTCTAAATATTCGTGTATATTATTATCAACTCAGTTAAACAATGAGATATTTAACAGTCCAAAGCAATGGTTTGACTTAACAATAGTTTCGGACTTATTCCCTTATTTGGGGATATTGACACTAAATTTGATTATAATCTTGAATCTAGAAAGTTTACTCATCAAAATTAAACTCGAGGCATAGTTATGCATAATTTCCATGAAAAATACATTATATCTCCCAGCACACAATTGGCTAATTTATACCAGGGACCCTGTTTTTAGCGTTTTTAAGGCGTGGTTGAATGTTTGATTGACCCCCCCATACTCCCCCTCCAAATTGGACGCCTGATTTTTTGGAACTATTTTTCGACCGGAGGTACCACCGGAAGTGACAGCTGAAAACCGGAAGTTGGTTATTTTTAATCTCGAATCACACCAAATTGTTGCCCGAGACGACCTCTAGTGGAAAACTATCATTAAAAAATTTAAGTACCTACAGGT
>SCLF01056975.1:0-11767 GCA_004367975.1 Mesochordaeus erythrocephalus
TGTACTTAGAAATCCCATTTTTGGCCTATAACTTGGTCACGTGTTGAGAATTTGGGGTCGGTCCTTTGAGAAGAATTAAAACTGGAGTCATGACGCGTCGAATAAACCCACTTTCGAGACAATTGGATATACTTCCCGAATTCACATTTTTGAATTCTGGTGGCTATAACTACTTACCAAATCTCTCAAATACCCTTAAAATTTGGTATATTATATGGTTTGACTCCACGATCAAAGTGTTACATTAAAAAAGTTCGTTAACTGGTTTCTTCTCTAGTTATGGGAACTGGCGCGTTTATGTCAGATTGTATCGTGAGCAATAAATAATTGTGTATCGTGACGGTTAATCAAAAATAATTTCTTCACGTTTGAAAATAAACAATAATTAGCATTTTGCAATGACGTAAATTCCGGACACCGAATATTGACGCACGTGAAATTTAAAGGCTCCAAATTGGCCTCTCCTCATCAAACACTTTTCGCGTAACCACTGTAACCCCATCTGCATAAGCTTATATTAACACAAACGCGTCACTATTAGAATTATAAATTATCAATTTTTAACAAATAATATATAACTATATCAATACAGTATGGCCATGTAATGTCCATGAGGCAAGGATACATATATTTATATGAAAGACCCCAAGCATGGGACAGCGCTGCAAAATTGATGTTGTTACTGTTAATACCATATTTCAATTTTTTGCCGAGGGGGTTAAAATAACTTGTAATAAATATAGCACAATATTACACAATATATATAATTTTATAACACATTTAAAATAATCGTTATGAGACCCACGTTATTTTTATATTGTACCGTATGAATAGTCAATCTAAAACCAAAATAGATGATCACCAATGTCAGCGTTGAATTTAAAGCCAAAATAGATCATCGCCCATGTTAGTTATGAATCTAAAAACAAAATAGATGACCACCAATGTGAATGACTAACGCAAAGCTATTTCCAATTGTTTTGGCTTTAGATTGGTGGTCATCTATTTTGGATTTAAATTGACTATTTATACGGTCACTAATAGAGGTATATTATCATACAATAGGTACATTACGACCTTGAGAATAATTGTCAATAAGTGCTCAACAAATAATCATTTATTATTATTCCCAAAATCTTTCAAACCGAGAGTATTCCATTCCTTAACAGCTTGCATTTCAGTATAAATTTCATCATAATGTATCATCGTGTTATCATCTCATTCAATTTCAATCTTAAAATAAGTTCTCGTAGTAGTGGTTTAATAAATCTAATATTTCTGCTAGTGATGTATGCTAAAGGTCATGTTTCTGGGGAAACGGACTGATAATAATTTATAATTATAGAATATAATAGAGAATAGATTCACCTATTAAAAACCTATTTTGACGCGGAACAAATTGAGACACAAAACTTCTCTTACCATTTATTTTTGAAATTACAATTATACCGTATGCAACGGTCTATATCCTTACGCACGGTGCCACTTGATGCTAGGCTATGCACAATAGCTCAAGTGTTTAAGTTGGGCTGGTTACACAATAACATTCTCCTACTTTCAACTCGACTTAATTTTGCAATTATATTTGGCTGCATCTACCAATAATAGTCCGCAATATATCTATAAGATACCTCAATCGATGTGAGAGTTAAAACCAAATTGAACCAACATAATGAACCAAAAATGCACAAAAAATGTACCAAAAAATGCACCAAAAAATTCACCAAAAAATGAACCATAAAATGAACCAAAAAATGAACCAAAAAACAAACCAAAAAATGAACCGAAAAATGAAACAAAAAATGCACCAAAAATTAACCAAATATGAACCAAACATGCACCAAAACATGTACCAAAAAATGAACCAAAAAATGAACCAATTTTTAAATGTTCTTGAAATAATAAGTATCACCATAAATCGAGTTTTTTAGGTATTTTTAAGTTTTTAGATCATTTTTGCCGTGGTGGCAATATAGTGCGTAGCGATATAGTCCATATAGTGTATTATATTATTAAGTCCATTTCAACGGCGCGTAATATCTGGCGGTTATTTTCATCCCAAATTTAGGGAAAAGGGAGAAAAGTTATTTTGTGTATAAGATTTCAATAGATAGGAATGGAGAAACATAATGTTTTGACGTTTTAAATGAAAATTATTTCGCAAAAAAATAATTCTCTATCTAAAATATAATACCTTAAATTTCGGTGATAATTGAACTAAAAACATTTAAAAAAATTTGTCTTCAGGGTTATCTAGAATTTTCAGCACCATGATTAAATATGGGTTAGTTGGGTTTTCTTTATTTCATTATTAATATTAATTATATTACGCTATATTATTGTTATATCACTATGTTATAAGAATAATATAACATTAATATTATGACAATAATTATAATTTTACTAATAAATTAATATTATCATATCTCTCGGGCAACCTTTTTGTTTGTGTAACCCTCCGGCAACCATTTTGTCCAACAAAATCGAATATTCTCCATCTCGAGAATTTCCATTTTTGTTTTAAAGACATTGGACCTATACACTTTTCAATCGAGTTTGTTCACAATCAAGCTTCTTGTGTCGTTCAGATTGCCTACAGAGTAAATCACCTTGAATTTACAGTAGCTTTTAGTCATTACTAGTGATTTTTGTGGATTTCCTCTACGAACCTGGTTGTAAAGATGATTTAATTTAAAAGGGGATAGGTCCAATGCATTATATGCATCTTCTTTTAAAAGCTAGAGAAATATACGGAATTTATAACGTCAGTAATAATAGCTTGAATCAGAACAAAATAACCCTAAATACACAACCACGCGTCTCTCTTGGGTACTATTTGTTTCGCGGTTCTCAAGTAGTCGGCTCCCTAATCGCCTGGTCTGTTCATTTGCATTCACAATATCGTTTAAAATATAGATCGGGCTCATTATACACTAGTGTCTAGAGTGGCCCCTCCCCCCGGGTGTCTGGGTTTCAAAATCTCGGTTAACGAGACTGAACCAGTCTGATAGAGTTTTTTCTCGCGGTTTTTCATGTCATAAAAGTGTCCAAAATTATACTCCTTCATAAAGTTAACCCCCTCTAAAGACAAAAATGAGTCGAATATAATTGACTTTGACCGTCCTGAAATATAGTTTTAACGCAGTTGTTTCAAGTCGAATTTTTAGTGAACATACTTTGCGATCTTGCCATGTTTTCTAAATCATACTAAAATCGAAAAGTGAAAAATTCGTAATTTTGTCACTTTTTGAATATGTGTACCTTTTTCGGTCCAGTTTTTGGCCTATAACGGGTTACGTGTTACAAATTCGGGGTCGATGTTCTGAGAAAAATTGAAGCTTGGGTCATGACGCGTCGAATAAGCCCGCTTTCGAGCTAATCCGACATACTTAACCCGTACGCAGAAATGTGTGTCGCTCGGCACATATTTTCGTTAGTCAGACCATAATTTCTGTTAGAGCGGTGTTACGTCGAATTTCCCCCCAGGACCCCCCCTTAACCCGCCTTCCCGGTTTTTTAACGTACTTTTAGACCGGAAGTGGCACCGGAACTGGAAGCTAAAAACCGGAAATTTGTTTTTCCAATCGGGAATCACGCCAAATTGTTGCCCGAGACGACCTCTAGTAGGAAATTATCTTCAAAAAAAATAATACCTACAGGTACTTAGGAAATGGGACATTAAAATTTTTAGTTTTTTACAATTTAAGACAGCTGTGTCTTAGTTTGAAAAACAACGAGCGGTACGTCTAAACTGAATGTTCTTGCGCATTTTTTAGGACAACTTTCGAACACGAATTTTGACCGGAAGTGGACGCAAAAAAACAAAAAATGCGAAAAACACGGAAAAAACGGGACCATGTTGGGAAAGCATTCCCTGTTGCATCCCCTGTTGGGGAAGAGTTACGTAACTCTCAATATTCATACGTAAACCTATTTAGAATAACGAAAAATCATTTGAAAAAACAAAAAAATATTTTGTGTCAAATGGTAAATCTTCTAGACTTAATATTATTTTTGTTTCGGCGTAAGACTACCCATCCTTCTATATATAATATTAACGAAATTCGCACATTCCGAATAACGAGAAAATCTATCACATATCGTTAAAATTTGATATGTTATAGAGATTGGCTTCACTATCAAAGTTTTACATTACGAAATGGCAATTTAAGACTTCACAATAGGGGTTTTTGGAGGTTAACTGTACGAAGGAGCATAACTTTGCACATTCTAAGTCTCGTTAATCGAGATTTTGCTACCCAGACACCCGGGGGGAGGGGCCACTCTAGTCACTAGTGTTATAATTCTCAATGGAACAAGCGGGACAATCAATATCTAGAACAATTAAGCGAAGAAAAAAACAAATATTCTGAAATAATTCAGAATCGATAAAATAAAGTTTTCGATAGATTACGTTGCACTAATCAATTTTCAACGAAAATATTCTAATTTCCATGTTTAGGTTTACTTCTGGTAAAAATTTCTGGCCGGCTGATACGACGGAGAATTCGACGCCTCATGACTCTAGCTTCAATTCTTTTCAAAGGGCCGACCCCGAATTCTGAACACGTGAGTGCAAAAAAACCCTATGTTTGGGACGGTCAAAGTCAATTTAGTCTATTTTGACTCCGAATCGGATAATCGGAGTAGGTTTTCGATACTTTTATTGGATGCCCTGGAGTCTACTTTATTTAGTTTAATTTAGTTCGGTGAGTTTCCATGCCCCCATAAGTTAAAATTAATGTTTTTTTCAAAAACAGATTATTTCACCTTCTGTATTCAGATGGGGTTAACTGTACGACGCCGTGTAACTTTGAACATTCTGATAACAGGTTCGGAACCATAAGAAACTCACTAAGTCTCGTTAATCGATTACTTGCATTTTTAAGAGGTAGGATGGGGGGAAAGCATGTTATGTAAATAACCAGGTTATACCTGTACTGCTCCATTATAAGATTTAGACACCCAGGTCTACGGAGAACATGTATATTAATATTTATATTATAAAATTATAATACTAATTATTATTATATTATAATATAAATAATTTATACATTATAATAAAATAATGCAGACAATTAGATTATTAGCTACTTTTCTGTTCCATTAAAACCCTCAGCATTGTCTATACATCTCAGTAATTACTATTCTGAATACATTGGCTTTTCTAGAATATAATGACGATCTTAACCCCGAACGTCGTACTTTTTTAGGCGTGCCTTTTCTTACGCTGTTAAGAGCAGTGCAAATAGTGAATTCCGTAGTTGTCCTGTTTACGAATTATAAGACTACTTGCATATTAGTAACTTAACGTTAGACTATGCTGTTTTATGGTAAAATTTCGTTTTCGTTGGATCTAATTGAGGTCAGTTGTCATAGGTTAAACTTGGACGCTTATTTTGTGAGAGGATGACCACAATTTAATCAATATCACGTACGGGGAAAGAGATAACAGTTACGGAGAAAAAGAATGATGATCAGAAGGTTAGTGAAATATTAAATAAATCCTTCCCCGTAAATGATATTGATTGAATTGTGGTCATCCTCTCACAAAATAAGCGTCCACGTTTAACCTATGACAACTAACCTCAATTAGATCCAACGAAAGCGAAATTTTACCAAAAAACAGCATAGTCTAACGTTAATTCGTAAACAGAACAACTACGGAATTCTACCCATTTACGGTGCAATCTCCCGAAAACAATTGACACAAATACTATTTGCGTTGGTCTTAACAGCGTAAGAAAAGGCACGTCTAAAAAAGTACGTCTTTCGGGGTTATGGACCGTAAAAGTAGCTAATAATCTAATTGCCTGTATTATTTTATTATTATATAATAATTAATATCATTATACATGTTCGCCGTAGGCCTGGGGTGTCTATATCTTATAATTCAGAAGTACAGTTATAACTTGGTTAATTAAATAACACTCTGACGTCACGTCTACGTCCCGACATAACCTTGTCTGCCTACAAGCATCATGCCGTTACATTTGGGATATTCAAGCCATGAAAGTAGTCAATCAACCACGGTTCTGCTAAGTTTTTAACCTTCGTTATCGAATCACCTTTTCCCAGAAATCATTAAAATGATTTATATAGATTTATAGGAAACAATAAAGTGCCATTAATAACTCGTGCGCGACGAAGTGGAAAGTTTTTCAATTGTAACTTTCGACTAATAAATTTCAGCTTGATTTTCTATAGTATAATCCGAAGTACGTAAAAAATACCACCCAGAATGAAATACGTTTTCAAATTACTTATTTAAAGTCATCTGTAAATCAACTTCCGTCCTTGAATTTTTTACTTTGTACTTATCTCATGCGCATCTTTTTTACCTATCTACATATCCCAAATACGCAATCCGAATGTTTTTTGAACAATGTGACTTTCGAGGTCCATAGCTTTAAGAAAAATAATATGAGTATTTTTTTTATTGTAGCCCATGGGTCTAATTAATCTACCACAATTTAGTTCGGTTCAGCTGCCCTGCCCCCAAGAGTTAAAATTTACGTTTTTTTTAAACAAGCTCATTTTCAGTGCCAAATAGTAACAAGGGTGCCGATTTGGGATATAGCTGAATATACTTGAGTCAATACTGTTTCGGCTTTATATTCGGCACATTTACACGCTTCGAACATGATTTGTTTGTTTTTATTTGTTTCTATTTGTTCGTTATTTATTAATATCCTGGGGCCTCTAAAATAAGCGGAGCTAGGTCCTAATTCCCCTTGACAACTCGTAAATTGCGTACAGAATTCTTGCGACAATTTTCGGACCGAAAGTCACACTGAAAGTGGACAATTACTAGAATTCCCTATAAGCCGCTGAGAATGTCAGCTGCCAAATATACAAGCAACTGAAGGACGCAAGCCGCTTAATTGTTTAGACTTCCTATCCCTTGATAACGATACCGTATAGTAGGGTGAGCATCCGTCCTATTTCCCCGGACATGTCTTCTTTTTAGGTCGTGTCCGGGGCGTCCGGGTACTTTTTCTGAATTAGTCAAAATGTCCTCCTTTTCAAACAAGAATGAGCTGACATCTGATCATCGCTGACAATTTAGGACGAAAATTACCGTGCTGTAACTTCTTACGGGTTTATTCTCGGTGTCCTACCAAAATGACAAATTTTGAAATAACAACAAAAATATTATTTTAGGATGTACACTGGCTATTGAAGAAGTGTCTTATTGAGAGAGACCCATTGTATACCGGAATTTAGGTCCTTATATAATACTATAAATCCAATATTTAGCAATAATTTATTAATATTTTGTAATAACTAGAAACTTGATTACGCATATATCGAAAGTTATTAAATCAGAGCCTCCTTTATACACAAAGTGTTTCATATCTAAACGGAAATCATCCATTGTGATTCCTAAAAATTGTATTTCTGTTGCTGTTTAACCGGGTAAAAGTTCTCATATTCATATTTTCCCGGTATATTCTAAATGCAATTTGCCTATCTCAATTTGAGACACTTCGTCTTTAAATTTACATTTCAATTCACGATATCCTACTGTGGGATTACTGATTATTGTATCCCACACACGTGTCAAAAGTGCCCCTCTAGGGGTACAGGGAGCAACAGATCGGTTAACGAGGCTTAGTTCTTAGCTGTTCTCAGAATATACGAATTTTTTTTGAAAAAACATTAATTTTAACCCATGAGGGTATGGTTAGCTCAACGAACTAAATCATGCTAGATTAATTTGGCCACTGGGCATCCAATAAAAGTATCGAAAATATACTACGATTATTTCTTTTAAAGCTATGGACCTCGAAATCACATTGTCGTAACGGACAAATTGACTTTGACCGTCCTGAAATATAGTTTCAACGCAGTTGTTTGGAGTGGAATTTTTAGTGAATATACTAATATATCGTGGAATGTTTCCTAAATCATAAAGAAATCGAAAAGTGAAAAGTCGTGCTTTTGTCACTTATTGAATATGTGTACTTTAGAAATTCAATTTTTGGGCTATAACTAGGTCACGTGTTACGAATTCTGGGTCGGTTCGTTGAGAAGAATTGAAGTTGGATAATTGAAGTTGGATAATTGAAGTTGGATAATTGAAGTTGGATAATTGAAGTTGGATAATTGAAGTTGTTAATTGAAGTTGGATAACGGTTTCGAAATTCGGAGTCAATCTTATGAGAAGAAATGTAGCTGAAATCCGTACGCGTCCAATGAGTCTAATTTTGGGGGAAATCGGACACTTTTAAATATTGCGAAATTTTATGGCAATTATAAAATTTTACATTTTTTTAAGTGTCTGATTTCCCCCGGAATTAGACTCAATCTGTGACACACCTATACAGAGTGGCCCTCCCCCCTTCAAGCAGCAACTAAGCGGTTAACGAGACTTAGCCAGTCTGTACAGTTAACCTCCTCTAAAGACAAAAATGAGTTGAATATAGTTGACTTTTACCGTACTGAAATATAGTTCTAACGCAGTTTCGAATGGTACTTTCATTCAAACACTTGGGAGGCCATTAGCTAATAAGACGGACGGCAATTCCGCCTAAGACTAGACAGCATTGAAGCGTATTAGCCCGATTGACGAAAAAATTCTCCATTGACATTAGGAATAAAGACGAAATTACTTTAATGTAAATTATTAATGTAGTTATTACTACTAAATAGTTATGAATATGTTTATTAATGTACATCTGTAATTAATGTACCCTATGATTAGTGTACCCTGTATTTCATGACGTCTCGCGTGCTTTAAGTTGTCGATTGAAGAACCTATATCCCATAAAGCACCCTCCATCGTTATTTGTCTTGGATTGAAATAGGGAGAATTTTAGTTGTGTCCGTTGATGTCCCGAAATATTCAAAACGTACCTTTTGGTGAATGGTGATAGTAGTAGTGATAGTAAATTAGCCACGCCCCAACAACTCGTATGTTTTGACCTCTTCGATATAACCACGTGAACCAATAAAAAAGTAGATAGTCAGAATCACGATACTCAGACTAGCCATTTGGACTAGACCAGTATATAATGCCAGATTCTTGACCTCTGTGTCAATTAACCCCTTTCTAATTATTCCACTAGCTAGTGTTCAGTAACTATGGTCCCTTAAACCCCAAGGATCTCACTCAGGCCGGGCATTGGTTCTTGTTCGCTTGTTTCGTTATTCTCTGTCTAGTAATACACTTTGTAATCCCTCTGACATACGCTGATAATATAAAATTAATCGCTAACGTTATATTAGCATTTAAAGTGTTGATTTTAAGGACATAATATTGTACCTTTAAGGAATTTATAACATCGTAAATGACACTTCAATATAAAAAATTAATTTTTAACACCGTCTTTCTTAATTTTGTCTTTCTTCACGGTTACTGAAATTTTTTCCTTTCTGTAATCAGCCTAAATTCCATAAATTCCCTCAAAGTCAGCACCGCCAGGATAAATTGAGACTCCATTTTTCTCCCTTTACTTTTAGTTACGCACATTTATGTTAATAAATTATTTATCACGCAACTATTGAAATCAATTTTAAATCGGGAGTAACTCCATAGCTGAATGCCAAAAAATTGAATACGCATATTCTTGTCTATAAATAATACTGTTAATTTATAGGGGAACAATTCTGGTGGAAAACGTTTACGGATTTAAATTTATTTCACCGTACCGACTAGAAAATAACTTGGAGAAAATTTATTTATTACTTTCGGCTGACTTTCGGTAATTTTTCGGTTCAATTAACACAAGGTATGTTTTGTATATTTCGAGGCATCAACGGACGCAAATGTGAATATGGCAGACGAATAACATGTATTTTTGGGTTAGGTTTTTCGGGCCCAATATTGGTACTTTAAAGCACAATAGAAATACATTATATCACTCTGAACAATCCGTAAAATTCCAATCATCTTTATATAAATATATACCGTATGAATGGTGAATATAAAGCCGAAAATAATACTAAAATAGCTTTATGTATTTTTTGAAAATATAAAAAGCATTCAAATATTATTTGTACGCTCATGCAAATTACATACCATCGTACATGCTGTTCGATTGTTCGATGGATTTTCCGCGAACTTTGTTCGAGTTAAGGTTCGATGCAATTAGTTTCTCTATCGATATAAAAATAACTATAAAAACTGCGCAAGGACCGAATGTCATTAGGCTCATATTTAATGATTTAGTCAAACATTGGGTATTCATTTGTAAGTGTGTCGGATTACATAAAATGGAGGGCAATTAAACCTAAAACAATTGGGTTGTTGTCCCGTGATTAGCTCATTAAATATAAGCTTAACATCAATTAAGTGCTCATCAATAGAAGAACTATTGTTCCGGCTTTTAACTTGACTTTTAATAGACAATTTTAACCCATTGTCCGCTAAATTTCTGGGAATTTAATCGGGTAACATTTCCCTGAGTTTAGCTCCTTGTATATACGCAGGCATTCTTATAAGGGGTACCTATTGATAAACTAATAAATTGCTTTTCAAAAGCGCAAAAAATATTTATATTTGTACCCAGATTTTATGATTTTAGATTCCTACCTAGTTTTCTATTTTTTATTGGAATCCCCTGTAACGGTACCTAAGTATTTATTTTCATCGGAGGGTTAATAAAGGGGAAACCAAAAATAACTTTGGGTAAAATTGAATTTTGGCAATCAAAGCCCCTAGGTAGTCTAGAAAACTAACATTAATAAATGCCATAAAATTAATGTGGCAAAATTGTAACAATATACTGGTCGGGAAATTTTAGGGCTAGTGACACCTGTGGAGGAACAGTGGATGGACAAGATGCAAGAACAAAAAACGATCGGATGCAAAACTGGCAAAGAAGGAGTCAATAGAAAAATGCTAAACAAATTAACCTTTACATGTAAATAAGAATTTATATAGTTTATTTTTGTATATGTCAGAGCTAATTTTTGTATATTTATATTTTATTTTTGCATATTTATAAAAACTTAGGACGATATAGTGTATGGAAGGAGACTTTCTTAAAATCAAAAGGCGTCCATTTCGGACACCGATAATAATCAGTAAAGCATAATGCATTACAAGAGTTAAACATGTAATTGGGCGGTGACCTCCAAGAGTTAATTGGGACTCATGGAGGGACTCACCCCGAAATGGAAAGAAATATTAGAAAAAGATGGTAATTGGATTGGAAAGGGGAAGTGGAGGCGGTCGTGACCCATTAGTAGCCTAAATGAGGTGCTCGAATATGTTAACATTTTATATATAAGTTTAAATACTGCGGTTTTACCTGCATTTGTATTCATTATTTCCTCAGAGTTAAACGGGCATGAGGAATAAAGATTTAAAAATTTTTAAATGTCACAAAATTGAGAAAAATTAAAAAATGGTATATTTTGTAAATAATTTTGCAGGAAGTGAAGTGAGTGTAAAAGTTGACAAAGAAGAAACGAAGAGGAAGGCATAACGAAGGTTAATAATGTGTTTTATTAGTATTACTAGCCTGGTGGTTCAGTCTAATACGGCTCGATGGATATGAACAATACGGTTTCGGAAGTAGTCCCGGAAGTGGATATAATTCGATAGTTTTAAACCGGAATGGTGTAGAATGACCACAAGTCACCGGTAATGTAGCGGGAAATGCAAGAAACTGAAATATGTAAAGAGCACATGAACACAAGCAGCTTTATTATTGGTAGCAATATTAATTAATTAATTAATATTTTCCTCATTCCCTTAGACAATAAAAAACGTAAATCCAGATCTGAATTAACCCATTACAAAGTCGTATATATAAGG
>SCLF01057086.1:0-11766 GCA_004367975.1 Mesochordaeus erythrocephalus
ACGAAAATTGGAATCAATAACTGAAACACTTAGTGATTCACCATGAGCAAAAAATGCTCAAAAGACAGCACAGGGGTTATGTTCCGTGAGGGCAGCACAGGAGTTAATTTGTAGATTAGTCTTTCACAAGCTACGAATTAGGTGATCATATAATCTACATTAGTTTATCTGCACTTATCTGACTAACCGAGTTACTATAACCTTGAGAAGAAATATATTCTGTACTTTGATCATTCGATTGCGGATCATATGAAAAACTAAAAGGCATCTCTCGACTAGAACACATTCTAAGACCCAAAAGCTCTTGTAGCTTCCTGCTGAAAACTGCCTCCAGCCGTTTCCTATAAATAACTCCCAATTAGAATCTGATACCCGAAAAATCTTAGCTAAGTACTCGCCAAATAAGCCGTCTCCCTATTTCTATTACGCTCAGAGAGTGAAAATGCTGACGTATTATAATACTTATAGTTTGTAGATGTACGTTTTAGTACAATTGCTCTAGTAAAGAACATGCACTTACAGTCGAGAAAATCGGGGTCTCTTTTTACCGGTTTTCTCGAAGACCTTATATTGTATACTTTTTAATTTTTGATTCATTAAAGATTTTTCCATCGCCTGTCTAATGGCTTTAAATGTCATTCTCGTAGCCGAAAATGATTTTTTTTTCAATTTAGAAAAATAGTATACCTTGGGATTTTTGTTCTGTACCGAATTCATGAAAAAATAATAACTTTTAGCAACTATAAGTTATTTAATAGTAGAAAACTGTATTTTTATATATTTCCCTTTCTGTTATAAAATAACTAAACGTCTTCTACGTTTCAGCATGGTCTTTAGCGTTCTATCTTTCCAATTATATCTATTTACTTTGGAAATTAGTTTTCCCATTTGGTGACAATGTACCGTGAAGACTCGAAAAGTCTCTAGTCGTAGGCGGGATTTCCGTCTGTCCACTACCACTAATACCATATTTGTTCAAGCGGCAATTGATCACGCAGATCAAAGGACCTAATTTCCGTGCACCTAATATCGCCGCGCGTGGACTTTACGGGCTCTCAATTGGCCTCTTCAAATCAGATAGTTTTAAAGACACAACCGTAATTGACATGTACAGCATGAAGTGATTGTCTGTAATTATCTAGCTAACATGGTGTTTTCTCTACGTTGAAATTTTGCCTGTCATTATGTCATGCATCTGTTCATCATATGAAAGTAGAACAAAATTATCTCTCCTAGAACACATCTTAAAAAGTTTTCAGACCGAGAATCTTTTTCTAAAATTAACTTTCGTCAATTAGTAATTTGAATTGAAGGTTATTTGCTGTATAACTGTCTTCAAAAGATCATTTGTGTAATGCTTTGACATAACGATCGTTACTAATTGATGTATAAGTTAAGCAAAGTGCTTTCTGTTCGATCTGTTTCGATCTTCTGAACTGAAGATAACTCGGGTGATAACTCATGTCCGACGAGTTCCAAGACTTTTTCGTCACAGTTGCCTTGTTCACTGAAATGTTGCACAGAAATACCAGAATGGAATTTAGTGGAATGTCTGGAATCTACTGGAATCTACTAGGGCGTCCGAATTCCTTAACCATTTAGCGTACTATTGATTTACGGCGGTTTTGTACTCAATACTAAAGAAGAATGAGCGGTCAAGATGGGATGGATGAAAGGAATTTCCCTCTTAGAATGGATTTAGGGTGAAAACGTTTCAGTGGATTTTGGCGGAAGGCCGAAAAAGCCACAACCATGCCACGTTCAGGTACGCATTTGAAGCCGAATGATGTTCGGTGAATACATGGCTGGGGTCTAACTCGAACGCACATTCTTAACCCCGTATGCACATTATCATGTGTTGAAAGACATCCACCATAATGATTAATTCAGCTCTAGACATCTACAATGTGGGTGGGCCCAAAATTACAACCGGAAGTGAACCTAAGATTCACAAATTTACGTCGAAAAATTGACAGGTTATCGACCAGCAATTTTTTTAATCCGACAGTGAAAATTTAAGCCAGCCAGCTTCAGCGTTTACGAACTTTTCAGTATTATTGTGTTTTCGGTGTTTTCTTTTCTTGACCTCACTCTGTTTTCTTATTGAAATAACATTTATAGACGCAATAGCAGAGAAAATAATAAACAAATAATTCTCGAGCTGTTATATCTAAATGTGCTCAAAACGGTGTACAAGGGTTATGTTCCAAAAACGGTGCACAGGAGTTAACTTCTGAGGTCACTGATTGGCTAGATCGCGTGAAGGCTTGCTCCTATATGAGACCAATCTCAATTTTAACGGCCATTGTAAAACACTTGGAGAAAAAGCTTGGATGGTCAATAGTACATTTATCATGTAAATGAGAACGTCTGTCGACGCTATAAGTCCGAAATATACCGGAAAAATGCATTTCAATGTTGGATAATACTCTAAGCCATGTCCCAAATCCGCATACGTGCTTGAATTTCTGACCGATGCTGTATGACATGTATAATTATATTAATTAGTGTATTGTAATATTATAATAACACTCTGGATATAAGAGCTCGAAAAGCATTTCAACACGATACAACGTATGGTTCTCGAGAAAAAAATGCGAGTGAAAAGTGTTGTCTACTGGTTAAGGGAAAATTGTATTTAGATTGAGTGCCACTTTGAGAATTAATACCTCCAATTAATGTTAGTGCCTGTGCTAATAGTGTCGCCGAGTTCAATATTAATGTTAAACGGAACCGGTCTAATACGTTACAGTTACAGCGTTTATAACTCGAATATACAAATAGTACCAGACTGTAGACGTAGATATAGGTATTTAGGGGGTGTGCCCATCGAAGCGAGTATTTCGTCATTATTTGACCCGAGACGGGCTGTTAAATTGGCACAAACACTAGGGATTGCTTTGAGAATTGTGTGTGTGTTCGTTTATAATTGCCCTTAAATTCTAAAATCGGGTCAGGTAACACCTCAAAATCGGGTCAAAAGCAAAATACTCGCTTCGATGAACAACACTTCGGTCTGGTTTCCACATTGTATTACTGATAATAGAAATGATCACTGTAGTTTAGAAGAAGACGCAAAGAAGCGATGGTCTTAACGACGCCTCAATTACATCATTTTTCTAACCATTTTAGACCGAAAGTACCGTCGGAACAAAACGGTTTTTGCAGTACCCATAATACTCCAATCTGTAATAAATGAAATGAATCTGCATGACATACAATTATGATTACTGAATACATATCGAAATAAAATTGATATCATTCAGACCACGGACCGTTTTTTGCGTTTTAAGGCCTTAGACGTGGTTGAATGTCTCATTGACCCCCTAAATTGGACCTGGGATATTTTGAATCCATTTTAGACCGGAAGTACCGCCGGAAGTGACAGCTGAAACCGGAAGTTGATTATTTTGAATAGGGAATAATACCAAATTGTTGCCCGAAACGAATTGTTGCCCTACATGTACCTATAGTGGTAGTAGTCGTTTATTTTTTGTATCGAGCCGCCTCACCGAAAAAACCATGAATAATTTTAATCAAATGCTTACCATTAGAAAGGTGAACCTTGAGCTTTATAATGGTAAACCTTTCGTTAAGAAATATTCATGGAATTACCGTAGAGACGGCCCGAGAAAAAAAGTAAACGACTGCCAATTTCAGCGTTATCATTGTAGTTTCAACCAAAACAAAATATTCCCGCGAACTAACAAATCGTGGGCCTACGAACTTAACCTTGGAGTGCCAATTTTTGTTGATGCATGTAGTAGTTTAACAGCAGGTACGTAAGCAGGTTAATAGGCGTGACGCATGCATAGTCTGCTTATAATACAGCAGACTATGCGTCTATATTTACATGAGGCCTTTATAAAAGGTTAACGTTTTGATGAACTTGGTAGAAATTATATTGCTCCTAATTATCAGTTTTCTCTATCTACTGTAATTGTAGGGGAAGTCTTGAAGCTTGATTGAACATGACTAAAACTGAAAAGGAAACTGATAAATGCAGATAGAAGCATGTTAATTAAGTGGTTAAACGGCAGCACTACGGTTCAGATGTTATAATTTTTCCTGTTGTTGCTTGAACGAATTCCACGAGTCTCCATTAAATGACTGTGTCAGAATAGTCGTAAGCCATATAAGACATAAAGCTATTGCAAATAAGTAAACATTTTGCAGATCCAACGTATTGGAAAACACAACAAGTGTTAGCAGGGACATCAGCAAAATTGTCAAATGTATCTAAATAAGTTACGAAATATTGATGCAGATTACGCCCAGACTTACCCAGTTGAATGAGCGTTTAATTGGCTGAAGAGCACCGCAAACATTCACATTGGCAAGCAGTTTTAGCCCCATAATTGCGATGAGCAAATGTGTCAAGTACGATTTCGTTACATGAGCTAGAATGATATTAATCCTTGAACAAATGTTTTCCCTTAACCGCAGATGTGTGAATCAAGACACTGCAATTCACTAATTATAGAAGCTAATGTGGTTCTCGGGCCGTCTCTCCACTAAATCCATGGATATTTTTTAATCAAAGATCTACCATTAGAAAGCTAAACGTTCAGCAGTCTAATGATAAACATTTGATTAAAAACTATTCATTGTTTTACCGTAGAGACGGCTCGAGAACAAAATATACGACTGCCAATTTTTATCGACACCACGATATAGTTATGCGGCGCCGTACCAAAGTGACAACTACCACGGATAAAAATATATTATTTTATTATGTAACTAATTCTTTTCCGCTCATATCTTCTCGTTGATAAATACCCACCAACATCTCTGTTTTCCTATAATATTTTATGTAAATCTATAGTTTCATTTTTCATTTGGAGACAGATCTTTGACGCCAAGTAAAACATTAATTATTAAAGAATATTCCCTCTCCCACAATGTTTTAACACTTAAAGAAAATATCTATTAGTGTCTACAAAGAAAAATGTTGTCTAGGAAATTTTATTATTCATTTTATTCCATTTCGAAAGAAATATGAAATTTCTTTGAATCACTCGAAACTAGCTCAGAATATATTCCAGTATTCCTTATTACTCTAATCATTCAATGCAAAGAATTGTATCCGTTCTGCGTGTGACTAATTTTGAACTCCTATTCTCCTTTGAGCCAATTTTTTGTCATGGACCAAATTTCGTGTTTTACTTGAAACAGCAGAATTTCTAAGTACATTGGGTAGCTAACAAATTTGTCTGTTATCATTGTCTTTTGTTCGTCGCATATCGTGCTCCGATAAGCTCCGATTCGTTGTGAGCTTCTCAGTCTCGTTTATTCCCAACCAAAATCCTGCTGGTATCCACGCTTGACCTAGTCTCGATTATAGAGAATCCTCTCACTTTTGCCTATTTTCGCTATTTGTGTTCCCTGTGATTCCCAATTTGCCAACACAGTGTTTTTGTTTGCCAAATTATTCAAATTGCTAGATAAAAAACATTGCTGCAGAAAAATTAGTAACACGAGGTAGACTTGTGCTTAGAGGTCTCTCCCATATAATTTTATTCTGATCATTGTTCATTTCAAGCTTCACTATTAATTGTCTCTTCTATGTGACTTCATATATTATATTCATAATGATGAAGCTACTAATTCTCCGGTTGTTTCTTGTCTTTTGACTTCAGATTCCATTTGTATGGCACAGATATATTTTGATCTATATGTTTGACTTGAGGTGGTGTTAGATATAGAAATACTCTCGAATTTTCTAACATGTTAAACTCTGACACTGATGCCTCATGTTTCTTTGTAAAATGTCTTCGACCTTTCATGATTTGCTTCGCTAGAGATCTTTCCTCTTGTGGACATAATTTATTTTATGAATATGTATCAGAGCCTTGTTATCGCTAACGGTTGTAGTTTGTCGACTTTCATACTCAAATTTGTCCTGTAGTGTGTATATCTTTAAATTCAACATCCAATCGATGCATAATCTGTTCATCACTCCTTCTCTATTTTTGAAGATAGCGAAGAACTTTTCTAAAATATATGCCAAGTTCTGGTAGTCTTCCATATTTTCCTGATTAGTCACCCGTATGTCTATACCTGAATCATCTCACGGTAAAATAAGAAATATATGTATTGCAATCTTCCGTATTGTTGAATATTTAATAAATTTTCACTATGTATCAGCAGTATTTTTATTTCTGTAGACTGTGATAGTCCTAGTTCATTCGGTTGCCTGTCTATCTGATGTTTTAATCTTTTCAGACCAAACATATATATATTTATTTCTTCCTGTTCTCCATTCCCCTTATCACTTCCTTGTTCCATCTAGTGTATATATTTAAGAGCCGACTACAAAGACTGTTCTCTATAGTTTCGGGCTTCATGCCATATTACTTTAGATGGTCTAATGTATCGAAGTCATGTCAGCTGCATTTCTTGAATTTTTTGATCACTAGGATTATCTAGTTTCTCACATCTTATCGATAATACGACTTCTGGTGTTTCAGCAGTTATACTATTTTTCATCAGTTATTGTTCTACCTTCATCAGCATAAGTCGGCATTCTATCGGCATGAGTTTGCTTCTTATTTCCTAGTCTACCCACTCTATCCACTATATCCTTCACCAAATTGAATAAACGTCAACTTTACTGCCCTGATGCTGTTGTTAACACATTAGCGCATGGCATTGGCCACACACTAACTTCATTAAATAAGGCCTCTAATTCCTTATCCCGACTGATTCCTTAATCATTTTTATGCTTAGATGATCTTTTTGATATTAACGGCACCGCATCGGCAAATACATTCGTACTACACTAGTTTAAAAGCTCAGGTTTCCAATGTCAGAATCTTCCACTTGCCTTTTGGTTATAGTCTCCCTCTCTCTCCCAATATGTATCCCCACCTTGACCAACTATGACCAACTATGGGTGTGCTATAATTCAACCGATTCTCTGCATTTATCTGATTAATTCTTTAAAAAATATGTACAATGGTGTCTCAAAGAATGTAACTTTTTCAGTCAGTGATTTTTGGAAAAGTGTCACTCCTTTTAATGAAAACATGTTTTTATAATGCAAAAGTTATCAGCTACACCCGAGCGTATTATTATTTGTAATGAATCGTTTAACGTGAGAAATAAATTTATAAAATAACCTTGGGATGCCCAAAAGCCCCGCTTGAGGCAAATCGGGTGATTCTAGATTCTAGATTTCATAAGATATTTCCTGAATTAAATTTTCGCTTTCAACATTCTGAAAAACGAGAAAGTGGAGAGGTCCAAGTATTTTTTGAGTCTTAATGGACTTACCAAATATACCCAAGTAATTCAAAATGGTGGAAAATTCACGGAAAAGCTGAAAATAACTATTTAACATAGTTAAAACTTGATTTGGTCAAAATTCTCAACGCTTGGTAAGAATATAAATAGTGAATAAACGAATGTATGAATATATATGGCAAAATCTTTGCCTTAATGGTCGATAATTGTAGAGGCCACGTGGTCCATGAAACTCCTCACACCAATTTCAAATTAATATTCCTTCTGCCGCTGTCAACTGGTCTCTTGCAACCGCTCGACCTCTCAGTATTTGCGATTTTGAAGTATTGAAAATATTCAAATACAAATGTGACGGAAAAGATGCAGCTGTAAAGTTTACCGAGCTATTTAAACATTTAACTATCAAACAAATCGACAGTGGATTAAAAAAAATGGGAATTCAGAAATTCCAGTGTTGAGAGCATGAATCTCCGGACCTAACTGACGATGAAATATCAACCTTAACTGAATTTACTATTGGAAATGTTGTCAGTTAGTGACGAGGTCGATAAAGGTTCTTGAAAAAGGTTCATGAAAAAAGGTTCTTGAAAAAGTTGTATCAATAAATTTTTTTTTCTTAATCAGAAAAAACGTGGGAAAACACGAAGTTGCATACCAACCAACACTGAACCAAGACTGAACCAAGTTGTCAACGAAAAAAAATAACAGACTACAATCACAAATTTTTTCGTCCAAAAAATAGATTTCACTTAACTACTGAAGCGTATAGAGGCGTTAGGCGCAACTTTTAGTAGTTGAAACTCACACCCGGCCTATCTCTACCAGACTCTTGCCCCAGATCCTACTAGACTCGTACATCTCGCCCAATATAAATAAAGGTGTGGAAAAGTCTATTTGTGACCAATAAAATATAGAAAAAGATACGTTGTCTATTTGGATGAAAGTTGAAGCTGAGAGATGAAGTGAGAGAGAAAGCAAGCCGTGCCCAACCCAATACAACATCAAAGATCCAAGCCAACACACTGCCAAATAATAAAAAATGTCTAATTTTTTGTCTCAGGTCTTATTTTTTAAGTGACAATCTTTTATCGGTCATGACTTTTTCGAAAAAGTGAGACGCTCTGCTGTGACACTCTCTGGTACACCGTTGTATGTTTCCCGAAACTTAGGTTAGAATAATATTAAAAGATTTTGATTGGACAGTTGGTTGAATTCAAACCTACACTTATATATCCATAATGCCTTACTCGCCAAGTACCTGTGGAGAATTGTTATTTCGTCTGCTTCTGACTTTTAGTTATTAGCTTCTCCTGACATTGTTAGTTTTATGAATAAGAGTAATACCGCCTATCAATTTGAATACGTATTTCAAAGCAACTCATACAGTCTAAGCCGTTTGAGTTACAGAGTTTTATAACCCGTATACAAAAATAGTTCGCATATTTGCGTAGACGCGTATTTATGTTTTTAAATCTGTATTAGACGTAGACGTAGTAGAATTAAATAAACTCTAAATGAAACCCCTTTATCTGTATAAAACACATTTATATACTTTTTTATAAAATTAATAACTGTAATAGACCCGGAATCTTACGTGGTGCCACTCTAGCTATTTTTTCGACCTGATTAAAGGTCATGTGCTCCTAAATACACACATGTGTGGAGGAGTTAATATAATGTATCTCACTTTGTTGCGAATTGCTTCGGATGAAGTACGCCAGAACGTATATTATACCAATTGTTATGTAGACAAGACGGTCAATGAGGAAGCACCTATATTGGCGGTCTCTTTCTGGTTCTGTATAAATCAGGAACACCTTAAAATGCAAACTGGGTAATTATCCCATTTGTAATGAATACTTACTGATATGAAAACGTCGACAAGCATCAGAAATAAGTAGAGTGAAATAAATTTAGAACATGCGAAACATAAGCTGATGAACAAAAATAGGTCACAAATAAGGGTGTAGAAGCAGCTTATTGCGTGTTCTATAATCCGTTATTTACGGCACAAGGGATGCCCTACCAAATGGCAACTATTCAAAATATAACTCCATAAAGGTCTGAGTGTCAGATCGAGTCGCAACAACAATATAGGCATAAGTGCCGGTTTCAAATTAATTCCATCAAATGGGCCTGTGTTTCACAAGGGACCTGACGCACTTGCCTACCACAAATCATTGGGGACAAAAAAACGAAAGGAAACTACTTTCCTTACGACCTCGACACCCATCGGATTTTCTGCCAACGTAAGGAATGTCCAATTGTTATTTTATTCGTCCGAAATAATGCATCATAATGCATTTAGGAACCTACACGACCATTAACGTACAATAATGAATTATTGCGCGTACAATAAAGTAATTCTAACGTTAATAAGTAGCTCGCAATTAGAAACTAACACACGTACAATCACAGGGTTTAGGCAATGTAACAAACCGTTTATTTTTACATTTTGCAAAATTTTGAAAATGTCCAAAATCCTAACGGTTTCTTATAAATAGGGCAAATTGAATCTGACACACGTAACATATTAGGGTTAACCCTCCAATTTAACAACCAGTTTTGTGCTTATTTAATAGTCTGTTTATCTTTAATTCAAAAATCAAGTGTTAAGTAATCATAATTGGGTTGACCCTAATTTTTTGCGTGTGTCAGATTCGGATTGCGCCTAACAGTAACCTTCGGGAGTTAAATCTTATCATTCGCCCATAATCTTTGTGGTAGGCGAGTCAGCTCTTTCCCGTTTCATCCTATTCCCTGAAGAAATAACAACCTTTATTACCGCAAATGCTAGTATGTGTTTTTGAAAAGTGGACATTTTGGTTTCAAACAATTATCAATCTTCTGAAAAAGTAGTTCCCAAAATATATAAAGCAAACCCCACAATTAAAAGACTATAGTTGATTATCATAAGCGTTTAAAACAATTCATTACTTTGGGGCCAGCACTAAGACGGCTGTTTCAATGGTTCACGAAAGCAATGAAGGAAAAAAGCTTTAGAAGCAATTAATCTCATTTTGTTTTGTTTTTGAGTTGCCAATAAATCAAAATTTGCTGTAGGTCATTTATTATTTTATAGTTGAATTTGTAGGTCTGTCCGATGGAGAAAACAATTACATTCATGTTTTGCGAATGTGTTCTATTTACGAAGTAAAAGTTGGCAAAATTCACAAAAGAGAATTCGCATAAATGAGCAATTGCAAGTTCTTATTAACTATTAAGCACTTTTGTTTATTTCCTAAAGCCACACTAGAAACACATTTTCTGTGTTTAAAACTTCTGTCAAAACTGATAGCTCACCGAACTACATTGTACTAGATTACGTAAACCCCTAGGCGTCCAACAACATACTGCGATTATTTGTTTTAGACCTATGGACCTCGAAAATCACATTGTTCAAAATGGACAAAATTGATTTTGAGCGTCCTAAACTTTGGTTTTTGCGCCGTTGTTTCGGGTCGAATTTTTAGTGAACATACTTTATGATCCTGACATGTTTTCTAAATCATACCAAATCGAAAAGTGAAAAATTCGTAATTTTGCCAGTTTTGGCATGGGTGTTATAATGAACCTTAAAACAAAAAGTCTGAGACTTTGTCATTGGAAATTATGTCAACTGTATGTCAACCGTATCTCAACGGTTGGCTGATCGATTTTATTAAATCTCGTTGAGCTAATTATCTTTGCAACTATTTCGTATATCCCAAATGAAGGGAACGTGAACCAAAACATTTTAACGATTTAAATTGTCGTTTTAGACTGTAATTATTAAAAAAAGAATAGCACACTTTCCTAACAAAGGGAGACTGCAGAAAATGTACCGTCCGCCAACATTTATACAGTAATGGCTGGCGATGGCGTTTTAGCTTTGATTTTTCGGGGCGCTGACGGAATTTGAGGGTCTGCGCTATGGGGGGTAGGACAAGGGACAGCAGCATGCATATTGTATTTGATGTCGTGCTAATATTACCAAGCCACGACTCTTTTACCAACCGACATGCGATTCCATTCTCGAAGTAAGCGTGATTTTCGGCCATCATCGATAGCTGTGTCACATTCATGTCCCCCCAATCCGGATTCGTTTTCTCTACCAAGGTCACCGTGTCAGCCACACACGTGTCCGTGAGTTTATAAATCAAACTGTTTGCTTCCTGTCGCAGTTGGTCTCCAAGGACTTGGTATTTTCTGTTATGAAGCTAGAGAATATAGCGCTTATAATGGTTCCAAAAACAACCGATTAGAAATGAGACTATTTTGACTATTTGAGTAATACACACATAATTTAAATAACGACCGTAAAAGAAACAAAAACACTTCAACAGTGTATATATTGTCTTATTTAAGCACGCAAAGGAACTGTTTGCTCCCACCTAAGAAAAATCAACAGTTTAGCAACATTAACAGTCACACAGCCAAAAAACCACTGCATACGCTGCGCGCTGTCACACAATGTGTCTTCTGTTTACATCCCGAGTGAGCCGCTTATATGAAAGATTTTACAGAACTTTTAGTACAGAT
>SCLF01057197.1:0-11765 GCA_004367975.1 Mesochordaeus erythrocephalus
TAAATTTGGGCACTTTGAAAATAGATTCGGAACCGCAAGAACAAACTCTATAAGACTGGCTAAACAGCCTGACCCGGGTACACCGCGGTTTCGAGGGGGGGGGAGGGGCCGACCTGGCTAGGTGTGTATATTTGTAAAACCTTTTCACTCATGAAAATTCTCTTCCCAAAGCGGTTAAACAAGTATAATTTTGAATGTAACAATTGCCATGGTGATCTAAATTTAACTCCTAAAGTTGCTAGTACACCAGTCTAAATCTAAACGCACCACCATCGAGGTGACAAGAACGGTGCGCTTAGGTTTAGTCGGGGCGTTTAGGAGGCCACAAAGTGCAAAAACATAACAATGGTGAATCAACTCACATTCATAATATCAGCAAGATTATATGGATACTGTTTAGTTTAAATCCCGACAACTAATCAGATCCATGGAAGTAGGGACTAAATTGAAAATTCCATATTTCAAACTGTATTTTTCGCCATTAAAGCGTTTCTATTGGATCGTTTGTTGGTGCGTTTAGACAAATGGTGCGTTTAGACAAATGGTGCGTTTGCACATATGGTGCGTTTAGGCAAAATAGCTGGAGAGCAGAAAAAGCGGTGCGTTTAGGTTTAGAGTGGTGTATTCCTTTAACAAGGGCACGAATAATGTCTCATTATCATTATAAGGTTATCTGGACGATGCGGTGAAATACGGTGAAGGGTTAAAGCTGCTTACCAAAGGAATAAAGAACCTCTGTAAGACGAAAGAACCACATGATATAGGCTACCATTCGTAAGTTATTATTTTTATTAAATTCTCGATTCAAATTTCTAGATTATATAAGGATATACTATTATGCAGACAAATATTCCTGTCTGCATTATTCTATTCAACTTTTGATTTTGAATGATTCAAGACTTGAACAGTTCGAATACATGATAGAAACCTACTACGTATTGTCGTATTATCAATTGTTTTATCGGAAAGCCCCTCAAGTAGACACTTTGGATTGGACAAAGGAGAACTCTACTATAAGCCTATAATGCGCGGTATTTTTACCGATACGCCAAAGCCGACGTAAAAGCTTTTCATCACTGTACACCCCGCGGTTTTGAGTCAATTAGATTTTTACAACTTTCGTAAGCCTAAATTTAGGCATTTAGACACTTCATATTCAAACCATTAGCTTACCAAAATTTCCGCTATAGCCTGTTATGCATTTTGGAAATTGAAAGTTTTCTACTTCCAGTGTTTAAATGCCTAAAATTAGGCTTACGAAAGTGTTAAAAATCTAATTGACTCAAAACCGCCACTTGATAACCTTTTGGGATATTGTGTTTAACGGGAAGTTAATTAGGTTGAAATATTCTAACGAAAAAGTGACCAAAGTCAACCATGATTCCCATAAACTAAATAGAAATAGCGCTTTCGAAATCCTCCGCCGGGGATGTGAATCGATAAACACAGTTACTTCCCCTTTGTTTGTCTCAAATTAAATGCTTTTCTGTTATGGAGCCACCCGGTGGAAATTCTAGTATAGACATATTCTGTAATTGCCTCTAGAAACAATTATTTTACTTTATTTTAATTAATTCTTGAACATTGTAGAATATATAACCCTCTTGGATACTCAATCCCCATGAGTTAGAATTTAAAATCAGTAATACAAAATTTATCTGTGATTTCAGCCCAACAGTTTTTATTTTGGGAATTTCTCTTATTTTCTTCATATCCGATTTTGAATGAAGTTTATTTTCCGTGTTTTTAATAAATCATCTAATTTACTGCGCGGAGGGGTGATTTGAGAATTTAATAAATCTTGAGATTTGAGTTCGAGTCCTCGTATCTCGTCGCATTTTCTTGAACCCATGATTCCTGCAGTTCTATTGGACGACCTGACAAGTCAATGAACATCTGAACTCCGAGGGTAAATAAATAGTGTGACGCGACGAAATGTACCGAAAGTTTTCCTGACCACACATATTTAAAAATCGCTCTCGCGCGACCCTTATTTTAAAAATAGTCCAATCGGTCTCTCGGCAGATCGACGTAATGGAAATGTGCCGAAAGTCTGGCGCAGTCAGTTGTGTCGTGGATGTGAGATCTAAAGACAACGTGTACGCGTTGGATTATATGCGGATGATTTTCCGTATTTTTTCCAATTTTTTGCGTTACAAATCGTATGACCATTCAGTGGACAAATTTGCCGAAGCGTTTTCGCCCATTTTTCTCCAAGAGGGTTAAAGTATACATAGTCAGGTAATCTATACCGCCAGCAAGTATTCTAGCATGCCTTAATTCTGGTTTACTGACACCAGCCATACCGAAATCAAGATGACGCCGAAAAATCTAAAATTCCCTGCAGATTTTGGTTAGAAAAGCAAATAACCAAAATGTGAATATGTGTGACTTTTTGTGATTATATGTATAAAATACAATTGTACAGAAATACCCTATAAGATACTATATCTTATCTTTATCAGTAAAACTGAAAAACGCTCAATTAAAACGAAAAATAAATGTAATTGTAAAATAGAAAATTTGAGCGAGTTTTCAGAGTTATAATGGACGCGAATTTGTGTCAATAATGGAGTTATGGGGACCAGATAGGGTAAGGGGCCTAAAGGGGGTTAAAAAATAGCGACGTGAGAAATGACCAAAAAATACAAAATATTGTGAACTAATTGACGCAAAATGATAATTAAACTGGAAAAAGCCCCCCAGTAGCCAGTGATGTAACTTGGTCGGTTGGGAGAGGCATGATAGTTGGTTAATCTCAGTCGATGGGAAAATTTGAAAAGGCCCCAAGCTATAAATCTGAACCTATATAGCCATTGTTGACGCAATTAAAGCATTCAATTTTTCCATTTACAAAAATAAAAATTGAATATTTTAAAACTACAAAATTTATTGTAACAAAATGTTCGAGTGAAATAAAAAACAAAGCGAACAAAAAAAGAACCGCAGGAAAACTTTGAAGTGTGACGGGAAAGTAGTACGAAAACAACGTGACGAAAAGTAGTATTGAAGCAACAGGTACGCCAGAAACAGAGGAGTATCAAATTGGGCTTCCTTGGCACTGTGCCAACCAGCGACCAGATTAACAGTCGAATAAAGAAGACAAAGACAAAAGAGAAGAGACACGCCGTGACCAATTAAAAAGTAAGTGACGTAGGCGACAAACGGCAGTGGTTATTAAAGGGTAGAAAAGTTAACCTGTGAAGAAGACCAATGGCAGACATGACGAAAGGAACGAGCTATTCATTTTATTGTGAATTAAAAGATATAGCTCGGTACAGCGGTAAACATCAGATTGGACTCCCACAGAGCACTAGTATCGAGGAAATGACCAAGGCACTGAAACGAGCCAATCAAGAAGTGAAGAACTTCGCAGACAATGTGGAGGAAAGCTTAGTGGGAGCGAGCAAAATGACATTGAACCGGGCTGATGAAGCCAAAGCGTCCATTTGGATGTCTTTCCTGAACGAAGAACTCATCGAAACCGCAGGACCGGAATATTTCGGTAGAAAAATTCCCATCACAGACATGGAAACAGCATTAAAAATCATTTTCGAAGTCGACGGGCCGGAAGGCGAACGCGACCAATGGAAAGAAGAATTTGAAAATGCAACGCGAAACGGGTTAATCAAAGAGAAATTCGTTAAATATTTGCAGCGTCTACGAGTAATGGCCGAAAAAATTTTGCGGGATGCAGATGAAGTTGACCGGATGCTGCGCGACAAATTCAGAAACAGCTTAACACCAGAGGAATTCAGAGCGGTGAAAAGCTGGAATCCGGCAGTAGGCATGGATACTCTAAGAAAAAAATTAGAGGCGCTAGCGGCCCATATGGACGAGGAGGGCATTATCTCGGTATTTGGCAAACAAAAAACAGCGAGGTTCGACGACAGACGACTCATGTTGTTGAAAAAGACGAATACGGAAAAAAAGAACGAGGAAAGGAAGCCGGACGCAATGGAACGGATGATGGAGGCCCAGGCAAATATGATGGAGACTCATGCATCGTTCCAAAAATCGGTTGCCCAATGGAAAAAAGACAACGACGAACAATGGAGTGCACAGAAGGCAGCCAACAAAAACGGTGAAGAAAAAATGAAGAAAATGCACGAAGACATACAGGGAATGGCAGAGCAAATAAAGTCTTGCACTGCCATGAAAAGACCAGCTGTGACCTCCGAAAACAGAACTGAGTGGAAAAAAACACCGAGGCAGTGGAGACCCAACGCGTCAAACACGGGACGGAACCGGGAAAGACGGGACATGAGTCCATGCAGGAAGTGCGGCGTGAAAGGGCATCAAAAACACGAATGCTGGGGCACAAGACGAGTTTGCCAAATTTGTAATGAAGAAGGGCACACCGCAGAAGCCCTGGACTTCCATTCAAAAAACTAAAAAGGGGTATGGCAAGTGTCCGTGCCACCCCTACTATTTCTGCCTTCCAACCTGTAAAACCAATATTAGAAAATAAAACAAATAAAAAACAAATTTGCAGTGTTAGTGGCAGAAATAGCGTAGGCAAAGTTTTTGTAGGAGTGTGGATAGGGGGCAAACGCTACTCCATGTTGGTGGATAGCGGGAGCGAGGTTACCATACTCCCACAGAAACTTCTTAGCGAGGAGGTATTAAAAACAGTAAAACACAGTAAGGTCAAAATTTCAACCTATACTGATGATGTGGTATCAATACTGGGGACCATTCGAGAAGACCTGTGTTTTGAGGGAGGGATACTAAGGAAGCAGAAGGTATTCGTAACGAAACAGAATTGCGTCCCAATTCTAGGGACGGATATACTTCTAGATAAGGGAAAATTAATTATTGACCATTTAGCGGGATGGTGTACCATTGGGGAGTTAAAAACCCCATTGTATACAACCTGCGAGGAAGCGGCGAAACTGTTGTGTAACTTGAAAATCAAAAAAAGCCGTTTCCGGCAGGTTGTGTACAATGCGGAGGATTTGAAAATTCCGGGTAAATCGGAAAAACTGGTAAACTGTTTTATAAATAGACCCCCCACGACGCAATGGTTCATGATAGAGAGTGAGTGTCAGGTAGCTACTGTAGCACTGGCAAAAGCTCTCTATCATCAATCCCAGTGGGAGCGTTTTCCCGTCAGATTGTGTAATACAACAGATAAGGAAATCTGGATCGGGAAAACGCGCCCTCTGGCGAAAATTACGGTCATAGAGGGGGAGGATGAAGTCCAGGATAAAGAGCGCGAAAAACAGGTGGAAGCCGATCAAGAAGGAGGATTATCGGAAGATGAGAAGACCAATAGAAGACAGCTGAAGAATTCGACGAAATTGATCAGATCAAGAAAACATCCCGAAGACACGCTGGAAATCAGAAACCATCCGCACAGTAATATAACTAAACCATTCAGATCAAAGGAATGGGGAGGGAGTGAATTAGGATGGGGAAACGAGGAATTCTCGGAATTAACCGAAAAATCTTCAGGGGCGCTAGAGGACTCATCTGAGGCGGAAGGAAACGTCATAAGGGGCGTGCCGGAAGGCCTCAGGAGGAATCACCAGGGGGTGGAGACAGAGAGCGAAAAAGAGACGAGAGAGAAAAAGACGGCAGAAACCTTTTTTGAAAAAATTCGCAATAATGAGATTCAGGTGAATGACGTCATGGAGGTCGTCACCGGAAATGAGGGTGAAATTCGGACTTGGGGGAAAATTCCCGAGAGAATGAGCCCGAGATCGGCCAAATCGGTTGAATCCCCGAGAATTTGGATTTCACCAGAGAAATTCCGAGTGGAAAAATCGGATGACGTCATGGGGGCGGGAGATAGCCAGTTTTCCGATTTTCGGACTCAGCGGAAAATTCCAAGGCTGACGAACTGGATACCGAGTCCAACGGACCAGTTTGAAGCTTTGACCTCGGGGTCCACCAAGTGTTCAGAGAGCAGAAAATCCCAAAATTCGCCAAATTTCAGAATCCTTCCTATGAGGGTGAAATTTGGTGGGCGGATAGATCGAACTAAGCTGAGGTCAGAAATCGGAAAGTCAGAGAGCCTGGACACAAGGGGTAACCGTGAGGAGGTAATTGCGGAGGCGTTGAAAATAGTATCGAATCCTCGTAAATGGCCCATTTCCGGAATAAAAAATTGTGAACATACGAAAGGCGAGGCAGAGAAAGCGAAACTGGACACAAAAAAGTCGTACGCCCACGCCTTACGCGTAGGCGGTGAGTTTGAAAATGAAAAAAGCTCGACATTACAGAATCGGGAATATGGAAAATTGAGCGCGAAAAAGTTGGAGGGTAGTAAGCCCGCATTAAAGAAGGATGTAAACTTCACGATGAAGGCATGGGGGATAATAGGGGAGCCATATGAGGACATGGAGGAGTACCGGAAACGGGAATTGGAAAATGCCGCTGAACTGGCAAAAATGTTGTTTGGCGATGCACAACAAAGGCCAAACGATAGGGGGCGCGAATCCGCGGCGGGACAAACCGAAATAGAGGAGGTAGAGGAAGAAACAAAGGAAAGAAAAATGGAAAACGAACAAGAAAAAGATGAAAATCTCGAAGAAACAAGCAGTAATCAGAAAAAAGTGAATAATGTGAAAAAAGAAAACTACCGAGTCGAAAAAATATTAAGGGAAATTACAATAGGAGAGGAGGCAACAGAAGATGGAAAAAGGAAGATACGAGAGATGATAAGAAGGTACGAGAAGAATTTTCTGGTCGACGAAGAATTACCCGGAATGGCGAAACTTCCCAAATTTGAGATCTACGTGGAGAACTCGGGACCTGTTGCATCACAGATGTACAGGACCCCATACCCACTGAGACCTCAAATGAGGGAAATTATAAAAAATAACATGGACAAGGGGTTAATGGAAAGAACCAGCAGCGCGTGGAATAGTCCCACACTGCTGGTTAAAAAATCAAATGGGCAGCACCGACTGGTCATTGACTATAGGGCGGTTAACGAGGTAATACAAACTGATCATTACCCCCTCCCTAGAATCAATGACCTGTTGGTGAACCTGAAAAGTTCCAGGGTATTTAGCTGCATGGACTTGGCCGCGGGCTTCCATCAAATTCCGATTGATGAAGGCGCTGCGGAGGTCTTAACATGCGGTAATGAACTGGGACAGTTCAGGTTCACGCGTATGCCCATGGGAACAAAGAATGCACCCGGCCACTTTCAGCGGTGCATGGATATCGCATTTGAGGGAATGGCACCGGAGACCCAAGTAATTTATATGGACGATTGCTTCGTCCATGGGAAAACCGAGAAAGACAATCTGCAACAACTTGAACAAACGATGAAGAGGATGGAAGAATTTGGGTTGCAGATCAAAGCGAAAAAATCATCCTTTTTGACAAAAAAAGCCATTTTCTGTGGACACCTCATTGAAGATGGAGAAATAAAAGTCACAGAGGAAAGAGTACAGGCCATAAAAGATATAAAAACACCCCGAAACAAAAAAGAAGCTCAAGGGGTGTTCGGAAAGTTTAATTTTCTTCGGGGGGCAATCAAAGATTTCGCGGACATAGCAGCCCCAATACCGGCCACATATCGTGGAAAAACGTGGATCTGGACGGAGGAGGCGGGAAAAGCCCTCGAAAAATTAAAAAACCTGGTAATATTCTCCACGCTGAAACTACAAATACCGAACACGTTAAAAGACACGTTTGTTGTGGAGAGCGACGCCTCAGAAAAGTCAATGGGGGCGGCGCTATATATCTGTACGAAAATTGGGGAAGAGGGGGACACAGTGAGAGGGTGTCCGAATTGGACACCGGGGGGGGAGCAACATACACATTCCCCGGATTGCCTAAGGGCGGTCGAATTTTACTCGAAAAGGTTTACTGAAAGCCAAGAGCGCCTCCACATTCGTGAGAAGGAGTTATTGGCTTTCAAAAACGCATTGAGAAAATGGAGAATGTACTTGTTAGGCAAGGAATTCGTTTGGTGGACGGATTCCAAGGGGTTAAGCTATGCAAAAAAATTATCGCCGCAGAAAGAGAAAATTGCAAAGCATTTGGCCGAACTGGCGGAGTTCACATACGAAATCCAAATCAAAAAGTCGGAAGAAATGGTGGTTTCCGACTTCCTTAGTAGACAATATCATGAAGAAGAGGAAAAGAAGGAAATAAACATGGTAAAAAAACAGAAGAAAGAAATAGCGGAAGAACAAAGAGAAGACGAAGAATTGAAGAAAATCATAAACTTTGTGAAAAGCGCGGAATGGCCGAAATATTATTGCTCGAAAACAATGAACAAATATTTTTTATTACGAAACAAGTTGAAACTGAATGAAAACGACCAGCTGGTCGTGAAAATTGGGGACAAAGAAAAACTGGTGATTCCTGAGGGTTATATAAAGGAGATTCTAGAGGCTTACCACGACAATTTGGGCCACCCGGGTATTTATAACACTAAACAAGTAATAGGGGATAATTTTTTTTGGGCGGGGATGGAGGAGGGAGTGGAAAAATATGTGCGGAGTTGCGAATTTTGCCAAAAAATTAAGCCAAATTTGCGCCCAAAAAGGCCACCCTTGGGGAAATCGGAGACCCCCACGGGGCCGTGGCAGTTGTTTGCAGTAGATTTAATAGGGCCACTCCCCCTCACGGAAAAGGGGCACCATTATGCACTAGTAGGAGTGGATCACTTCTCGAAAAGAGTGCAGGTGGCGCCTCTAAAATCTAAGTGTGCAATAGAGGTTTTGTACGAGTTCAAGCGGATGTTAGCCACCTTTCCTAGATATCCAGAGGCGCTATTGTCCGATAACGGGACGGAATTCGCCGGAAAATTTACGGAATATTTGGGAAAGATGGGTATAAAACACCACCACTCGAGCCCGTACAACCCCCAAGCAAACGGCCTGGTGGAACGGATGAACCAGACATTGAAAAACAAACTGCTTCCGAAATTTTATGAGAATTGGGACGATAAAATTTCGGAAGTAGTACATGGGATAAACCAGTTACCGAATGAGGTAACTGGCTTTACCCCATTTGAACTTGAAACAGGTCACAGGGGGCGGAATATGCATAACCCGCTGTCATTCAATGCCAATATTAAAGAAGAAATAGAGGAAAAGAGAAGAGCCGCATTCAAAAAGATGGAGAAAGAAAAGGAAGAAAGAAGACAAAGAAATGCGCGGCCCAATTTCCGACCATTTGAAAAGGAAGACGTAGTATTGATAAAAAATAGGATGGGCCCAATGAGGTTCAAGGGACCCTATATTATCATAGAAGTTTATGGGGAGGGGGCATCCTATAAACTAGAAGAAAAGGAAGACCGAAGAAAACAACTCATACGGAGGGTCGAGGAGTTAAAAGAATTTAAACCGAGAGAAAAAGACCCAGGAATGAGACGAATCTATCCGGAACAAAAAAGAAAGGAAGAAAAACAACCGGAAGAGGATGACTCGTGGGAGTGGGAAAACTGGAAAGAGAGCGAAAAAATGACTCGAAGCCAGAGATATGAAAAAAACCATCCGGAAGTGGAGGAAATCGAAAAAACAAGCTCGAAAATGGACAAATTACAAAAGGTGAGTCGAAACAGGACATCAAGTGGCGAGCCAATAGGGGAGCTGGAGGAAGACGAAACTGCACGAGAGGCGTACGCGAGTGCAAAAGAGAGAAACACTGGACCAATTACAAACCGGCATCCTCCAAACCAAGAACGAGAGCCAATCACAGAAGAGGATAAGGAAGAAGATGAGCATTGGTTGGAGAAAACAATGCCGGATGGAAAGACGAATAGAGAGAGATCGAAGGAAGCTGTGGACATACAAATTTGGCAAGATGAACATCAGGACCCAGGCAACGTCATTAGAGAAAAAAATGGGAAAGAAATCACACAGGAAGAACAAGAAAATTTACGGTGGATAGAAACAACGCAAAACGAAGTTGCGAAACAAGTAGAACAAAGAAAAGAGGTAACGGTGTCCGAACAAATGGAGGAAGAACTGCAAAACCATTTTGGAGGAAGTATACCCGAGGAGATTGAAAAATGTGAAATAATGGAAGGAACAAACGAGGTAGAAAAAACAACGGGAATATTGGCATCAACCTACGTAGAAGATCAGGAGGGAAAAGAGCGAGAAATGAAAACTCAACAAAAAAAGGAAAGACAAATGAGAAGGGAGTTGAAAAAACTGAAAAGCACTGGACATATAATATACGATAACGAACCAGTCAAAAAAGGCGAAAGGAGATATCACATGCGCGAGCGGCATACATCGGCAGAAAAAATCTTCCACAAGGCGCAAGAAAGATCGAGAAAAAGGGATGAAATCGCCGAAAAAAATCACGACCCAAGGGGGAAATAACCCAACCGGAAGTGGTAATAGTAAATGATTGCTCATTAGCAACTCTCCCCGAAAAAAGTATTGTAATCGAAAGTGTCCAAAAAAAGAGAAAGCAACAAAAAAGACAGGACACTGGGAGGGAAGCAATGAGAGTCAAGAAATTATTCCAAGAAAAAAGAAAAAGAATGGATGACACTGGAATCCAGGAAGTACAAAAAGGGAAAACCCAAAAAATTGCACACTTGGCACTGATGGAAACTCCCAGCGAGCACTCTCTGGACACCACGGAGGAAATGGAGCACTACGAAACGGCGAAAGACTGGTGGGAGCTAGACGAGGCTGAAGAAAAACGGGAATACCTGAAAAGTTTCGCAAATTGGAAAAAAATCGTAATTGCACACGTGTAATTTATCGTGCTAATATTGTCCACTCGAATTAAAATGTAACCAAACTGATACTTCTACAACAACAAATACAGTGCAACCCAATTGGGGTATATCAAACATTTCAATATTCAATCATCAAGGTGCCTTGTGCACCATCATATTCAAGTATAGAAACCAAATATTATGCCAGTGGATTTCTCTCAATCAGTTTACGTCAGCCCTGGACTATCACTGATGATATGGAAACATGCCTTTGAGATGGTTAAACGACGTATTGTGTGTGACCATTGCTCGAAATTCGTATGCCCCTTCACTTTGCGAAGTGAATGTTAAAAGCTTTCCAATTTGGACTCAAGTTAGCTCAGCTGCGAATAGTTGAGGCACTTCTACAGTATACTGATTTCACCCCAAATGGAACAAAATTTCAGCTTAAACTAAGCAACGCTACTGGACTATCACTGATGATATGGAAACATGCTTTCGAGATTGTTAAACTTGCATTTTGTCATCGAACGACGTATTGTGTGCGAACATTGCTCGAAATTCTTACTCGCAAAGGTCAAGTAACTTATCATCTACGAAGTGGTACATGAGGACGAAATTTCAAGTACGGGCGAACGACCACTCGAATGTGAGCATTGCTCGAAATCAGTCAGTTTGAATAATTAGTAAAATTTGAGCCAAAAATGGCAAATTGACTGTATTGTTTGGGCTGGTCCGGCTTAGTGGACTCGTACTAACGCACCGTGTATGCGGTTCGGGTTCGAGTCCACTCGGACCCACCTAAACAGCTTAGCAGGTCTGCCTTCTGCAGCCTCCATGAATAACCCGCCTTTCGTCCCCAACTGGGGGGGAAGAAAGGGGGGGGGGCCCCAGAAGTGACAGACCGAAAAAATTGTTTGCATTTTTTTGCGTTTTTCTACTGCAAACTTTCGGTTGCTGGGAAGCCATCAGCGTCATGGAAATTTCGGGCGTCACTTCCCTTGACACCAGCCATACCGAAATCAAGATGACGCCGAAAAAAATCTAAAATTCCCTGCAGATTTTGGTTAGAAAAGCAAATAACCAAAATGTGCATATGTGTGACTTTTTGTGATTA
>SCLF01057308.1:0-11765 GCA_004367975.1 Mesochordaeus erythrocephalus
TTCAAAACCTATAACTTTCTAGGTTATCAAATAAATGAAGGGAAAATCTCGCCTAACCCTCATTATAAATTAAGAATAGACGAAATAGAACTATCTACTTTAACCACGATAGGTAAAATGCGCTCCTATATAGGACAATTAGCGTTTCTTTCGCGATTTCTACATCAGAGTTCAGACAATTTGAGAGATCTTAGACAGTTTACGAAAGGAGACACAAAAGATCGTATAGAAATGTCGGAAAGTTTAATATCAGCGTTCAAAAAGTCAAAGATCGCATTAAAAAAACTTATATCTACTTATCCGTTCGAAAACAATTTACATACGGTATTAGTAGTAGACACTTCCTATACAGCAACTGGAGGATTCATTTATCAAATATTTGAAAACAAACCCAGAATAATTTCATTCTTCTCTAGATCTAGAAAAGATTTAGAAAGAAAGTTTCCGTTGTCGCCCTGCCATATAGAACTGATAGGTCTTAAAAGCATGGTAATGGCATTCAAACCATCGCTAGAACAACTGGAGAAACCAATAACAGTAATTACAGATAGCAGAGGGCTAGTACTGTTATGGAAGAAATTTCGCGAAAATATATGTCCAAGTAATGATGTTACAATAAACACAGCATTCTGGAATATGCGAGAACTAAATTTAAATATAATACATTCAACAAATGTAGCCACCAAATTACAGTTCGTGGACTATTTAAGCAGATTAGGTCTATTAAAAAACGAGAATACATGCTCAGGAAAAATTTCATTAAATGAAGACCATGGAACTTCATTTAACAAACAAATAAGCGAAATATGCAACAAATCTGCAAACATAATAAAGGAAAAACAAACCCTAGAAATAGGAAACCCAAGCGCTATTCCAGATAGTGAAGTCTATGCCACATTCTCTGACATCAACATGAACACTACAAAATTAAGAGACGCAGGTTTAAATCTAGAAACCTTACTATCTCAAAAAGAATTTCTAAGAGAATTACAATACAAGGACCCCGTACTAAGACCGATAATAAGAGGTTTAGAAACTAACAGAGTAAACTTCCCCAAGTCCATGAGAAGACAGTCAACAATATAGGAAAGCAAGGATCCCAGACTAGACAAAGGCGTATTGTACATAACGAAAAACGTACTAGGCATAGAACAAACACTAATTCCTCTTCCAAAATCAGCAGCATTAATAGCCATAACGGCGGTTCACAACACCGTAGGACATCATACAATAACCCAGATAACTAAACAACTAAATAGATATTTTGAAATAGAAAATATCAAAGCTTTTGTTCAAATATTTATAAGTAAATGTGTCAAATGTGTAATTCAAAAATGCGAAAAAACGTTCACAAAATCAAATTTGAAACAGATTCCAATTCCCACAGAATTCTTTACACAAATCTTAGTGGACGAAGTAACAAGAATACACAAAAACAAAACGTTCAAATTCCTGTTGGCCACAATGACTAGCGAGAAATTCGTGGCGTTAATAGCCATGGTAAAAACTGCACTAAGTCCGCACTCAGCTAATGCAGTAAATATAGAACTAAGATGCGATAAGGCATCATGGCACACGTCTACAGCAGTCTCGCAAGCACTGTCATTCTTAAATATCCAAGTAGTTACTCACAGTTCTACTACATTTTCGAAGAACAATATAGCAGAGTTAGACGCAAGACTCATGCATTTCTCAAAATATTTAGCATACTTTCTAGCGAATACACCTTTAGATCATGTGTTATGTTTACATCTAGCAGTAAACAAAAATAACTCAACCATTGGAGAGGATGGTTATACTCCTGCGGAATTATATACAGGGAGACAATGGAAGGACAATCGTTTAATACAATTAGAAACATAAGATTTCATACAAAAATTAATTATATCGCGTCAAAGGAAAAGAGAAAGTCTAGAGAACAAAAATGCTAAATTAAACAAAACACAGTTGTTGAAACTAATTCCACATAATGAAATAATAATTAATAGCAATGACAGAAAAATAAAACCAGGAGATTTTATAAAATTAAATACCCCTTTCAAAAAGAATGAATTAATGGCTATATGGATAGTAATCAGAATAAATTTTCAAGAAAAAAGAATATTAGCGAGAAAAGATTCTGAACTAGGAAATACTCATCCAAAGAAATACTCATCCAAAATGGATATCTTTTTCACGCATCAGCGAGGTGGTAGAAAAAGGAAGTCAAATGTTCAACATATTCTCAGTAGGAGAAAGCGATTATGATAATCAACCTAATCCAATATTCGTAAAACGTTTTTTTCAAAACGTATTATTTAATGTAATGTTATCGCCCATACATTACAAACTACCAGATCAAATCTTAATAGATAATTTGAATCCATTGGCATTAGAAAAGAAGTTATTACAGAATTCTAGTTTATCAATCGCGAAAATTCCTACACATATTTCCCAGGATTACGATATAATAGACATGGACAAAGAAGAAAGTTTAGAAGAACTAGATTCTAATCAAAGACATCAACCAAGAAGGGGAGTGAAGAACAAAGTACCAGGAAGCTACAAAGAAACGAAATATCGAGGAAAAAAGAAATGAAATGAGTGAAGTTTCAAAATATTCCTGTAAAATTTCTTGTAAGAAAATTGTAAGAACATTATTGTTATTTTCCCTTGAATTTCATGAATCCCAGAAACCCTGGTCAATCAAAAAATAATCTCAAATATTCATTATGTTTTCAATATTTATCGCTAGTACAAAACTTCCAGTATTTTCAAAGTCTATTCAATTTAATAATATTATTTAATAATATTTATCACGATAATTATAACGTAATTTTAATTTAAACTTACACTGTATTCAACGATAATAATATTCGTCTTTAAAATTTACTTACAGAAATAATCATGAAGTGGCAACAAAAATATTAAAAATTCGTAATAAATAATTACAAATTATTACAATTTAAATATAAATAATTATTTAACCAAAAAAAATAAATTCTATACTATAGAACAATAATCATAATTTATTTATGTACAATTAATTTAATATATCAAATATAAATATTTACAAATATAAAAGCGATAAAAGTAAAAAATACAAAATATCAAGTAAAATATAGTTCAGGATAATCTATTAAAAATAATTAAGCCATTATATTTAGCAATCGGGAGCCCATGTATCGCGGCAGGCTATATCCCTTTTAACTTAGCGCGTCTGTCTCTTCCAGTAGACTTTTCGTAGATGCGAGAACATAATTGGTTGCAAATGTCAACTCCATCGACGCGTCTACCACACCTTAAATCCTACTTAGGTTTTTTATACAGTTTTTAATGTAAAACTATAAGTAAAACAAATAAGAGCTAAAATAGCTCCGTTATAGTTAATAGATTATCCCCCTGATAATATATATATTTTCTCAATTATATCTATTTAATTCAAAACAATTATATTCAAAGAAATTAAATTAAAAGTCACTTAACCACAAATATTAAAAAAATAATTACAATATCAATGGCAACAATTTATCAATAGAAATTACATAAAATATTAACATTTCAAGACGAATATTATTTCATTGAAATTATTATCAATAGTGGCATGAATTATGTTTCCACTTGGATGTCAATTGCTCATCAGTTGTTCCATCTTTTGTTCCACTTCTTGTTTCGCGTATAAAAGTAAGGAAAAATATATGTACAGTTCTAAATATTTATATCCTTTATTATTTAGAAATACTATAATTAATAACCCGAAAATTCAAACCCGTAAGGTTTGAATTTTCACACTTAAAAGCCTAGTCTTCCCCGTCTAGTCTAAGTATTTTTCCGTATCGCGAGACACTAACTACTAAAACCAGTTTTAACAAAATTATATCCCAGCAGGAAACACATCCTAACAGCTAAAATGCCAACATATTAAAAGTACTATCGGATTTCCTAACGATAAAATAAAAAGGATTCACATTCCTAACACAAACAGCTGTAATAATTACGATTATAATAAAAATCTATAACTATTTTCCAAAGTAAGTTTTCTCTTATAAATTAGAAAGTTTTTTGAAACAATTTCACATTATTTAAACTCCTTTACATTAATAAAATCTCATTAAGTTTCAAAAACTAACCGATAGTACAATTAGTTGCAATAACCTGCTCAAATTCAAATTTAAAACCACCTAAATAAAAATATTACAAATTACGATACGGAGAAATAAAATCAATTAATTAGAGAAAGTCATGTAAATAGTCTCTATTTTAAATCAAATAAATGTTCAAATAATTATTTTGCATGCAATAATAAAATAAAATAATTATCAAATATTGTTTCGCGTGTATAATATAATATAATATAAAATATCTCTGAAATATTATAAGCGAGAAACAAAAAATTGTACAAATTAGCTAAAATTAACTATACTTAAATTTACATAAATAAAAATTACAAAAATAGTCGTTCTGAATCAATAAAACCAAATTGAGCTAACAGGAATACCTTGGCCACTGGCGTCACCCAACCTTTCAAATTCTCAAAATGCGAAACAAAATTAATGCGTCACATTTTTGAAAAGTTAGAAAAGCTATCCATTGAATTATGCCTGCATCCACTGGATAGTGAATTGTGCGTTTTTTAAGCATGCCGTGTTCATACCTATTTTTCAAATTACATTTTTAAAAATAAACCTCTTCTAATAAACGCTCGCTACAGGTGATCCCCTAAACCATTAAAACCCAATGCTGTGCGGCTTACACAGCATTCCATAGAGCCATTGTTCCACAAAATTTTCGCGTCGTTTAAAATCTCAGCTCATCCCAACCTTTAAAAAGGCTAAATTTTAAATATTCAATCTAAAAAGCGATACAAAGTTAAATATTAATCAATTTTTAAATAACAAAAGAAATTTTTATATAAAGCACAATAATTTATTCACAAAAAAGTCAGGAAATGGAAAGCAGCAGAAAATAGCAGAAAAGTAGGCTAAAAATCTTTTTTTCGCGTAAATAGTTGTCAATTATCTATAGTTGAATCTTCTGATATTGAGCAGTTGATCAAAACTGACACGTCTTCTAAGCATGTCTCGAAGATCGCCATCATCTTCAGTTGTTCGGCCCAGTTCCTCATAACCAATATTTATCCAATCTTCTATATGAATATTGCGTACAATGTTGATAGGCATCTCTGTTTCGCGTCGTGCCTTTACTCGTATTTTTACTTCGTAACTGTTCCATTCTGGCAGTATTTTTTGCGCAGTCGCAAATGTTACTAAAATAAAACATTATTTATAAAGAAAAAAATAAAATCCACAATTATTTTACAAATACAAATATTTTACAATTGTGGTGCCATTGGGCAAATAAAATTTTTTAGTAATCAAGCGAGCAAAAATATGTTACAATTTAACACCTCACCCAAACTAGTAAATACTTACCAACTCAAACCAAATATTTAACTGAAATAAATTAAAAAATTCAAAAATAATAGAAAAAGTAAGGAAAACTCACCAATTAAGTTCAAATAATCACGATTCGTAAATCCAGACACTCCAAAATCAAGGACAAATTCGTCCACGATATCGGAATTGGCTAGGTCGTAGCGGGAATCATTTTCCCAATCGGTGATTTTTGGACGAGAGTCAATATATCTACGCCAATTGCCATGTTTGGTGTAGATCACTTTGGAATACAGTGACGTTGTTTCGCGTAAAACATCACTGCTATTCAAAGGAGAATCGCGAAGTGCATATGCAACCATATGCTAAATATAATTATTAGAATAAAATTTCAAAGTTTAAAAATAAATCACAAGTTAAGGAAATTTTTTGAATATAATTCACCTCAACGAATTTTCTAATACGCCCAGTCTCACAATGTTTCGAAAGATTCATTCTAATGGAACCATTTGTTTTCATTATGGAAGCATTTTCGCGTATAGAGTCATCTAGAAAGATAATTTTATGATAAAATAGAACATTAAACGTAATTCTAAAAATTATTTTGTAATTATAAATAGTTACCAAGTTGGAAAAACTCGGGGACAAAACAATGTGGATGGATTCTTCCATTTTCAATACCGTTGGGAGTGTCACCAAGTGGTCCAGCTTCCAGTAGATCTTGGCAAATCAGAGCAGCAACGGAACCAAAACGAATGTTATGAAGTTCCAAGAAACCTGGTAAAAATCGTTCACATTCGCCGTATTTTCCGTCATCGCATACCAAACATCCTGTGTGTCGCGAAAAACAATTGGTAACGGAATTGAGGCTGCGACTCAGGGCATACAAAATAATGAAGTTTTCCTCTGCAACATCAGCAGCGAACATTCGAGCCCGCAAATTGCTCCATCCGTACGAACTCCAGCTGTCTGTTCAAAAAGAATTACAAGAAGCGAAAAGAATTGGAGGATAGGAAACTATTAAATATGAAATAATATTATATTTAAAATCACTTGTTGTATCGCGTTAAAATGTTTTGAAAAATTTGGATTTTTTTAATAAAAACTTTTATACACAAGTTATTCGTTTAGATAACGAAAAACAAACAAATAGCAATAGATTAATATAATATGAGTTTATGGAAAATGGCTATTATTTATATAATAAAAAAATGAATGTAGTTTTACAAAATATAGAGTAATGTAATAGGATAAAGTAATTCTAGTTTTCCTTGTCTGTTTCGCGGCAAGACACTTGGTCTACAGAAATAGTCGTTGTAGAACCAAGGTACATGGATAACTAATTTAGTTCCACTTTTGTCCATCGGCAAGTTGTTCAAAACAACAGTCATTTCCATCACCTGTTGCACCAAAACCAGATTCATATAATTTGTTCCAAAAACGAAACAGGAGTCGTCCATCACGATCTTAAATTGAAATGTTAACAGATATCAAAGTTTAAAAAAATTATTTGCATTATTTTATGTTTGGAAACTTGCTTTAAAGTACATATTTCTATTTATAAATAAAAAAGTGAAAGGTAAATAACGCGATAATAAATAATATTTTAACGATTTGAAAATTTCCCAGCATTAATAAATGCTATAAAATAAAAAGAAAACAAATTAGGGAAAATCATCGTTTAAAATGGATATATTTCGATTTAAAATAAAATTAAAAGTAATTTAAATTACCGGCATAACTCGTGTTGGCATCTTCAATTACTTCAACACCGTCGTTGTTGAACCAGCAAATGGTTTGACTGAATACGTTTTCGCGTAGAAGAGCGATGCCAGTTTCACTATAAAATTATATAAATAAATTGTAAATAAATTCTGAAGTTTTGTTTCCAGAATTAATAATATATAATTTATATTTACCCGTAGATGGATAATAATCCGCCGACTCGATCTGTAGTTACAACAGCCAATCGATATCTTTTAGCTTCGATTTTTCTTCTAGCCAAGATGGCGTCCTAGAAAATAACATTATTAAATTATTCAAATAGTAAAATAATTCTACTTATATAAAGGACATAGATTTAAATTTTTAATGAATATATTGAAAATTTAAACAAATGAGTTGTGTTTTAAAAATTATAGGAAGAAAATATAAATATTTAGCTATTATTTTCAAATATTTACCGTCATATCGTTAATCTTCTTTTGTAATTGATTGGGAGTGTTTCGCGTTGAAGATTCCGATTGATCAGATGAGATGTTTTCTGTTGTAGGCTTCTCTGGACATTCCATAGTGATAGTAACAGATTGTTCATTGTAATGAAATTGAACATTACGGGACGAACATGGCCCAAAAGTAATAACATTGGCCAGTTCGTTTGAAATGTTTTCGTTGTTTTCATTGGAAATGTTTTGTTTCGCGTAGTCATCGGTATAAATGGTGTTTAAAAATTCGGTTACATTTACATCTGTAGGAAGAATTTTAGATCCGGTTAATTCAATTCCAATATGATCGGATTCAACAGCTTTATCAACAGCTTCTTGAGTTTCGCGGTGCAGCTCAGCTTGTAGGATTTCATGATTAACCTCCATCATGATTTTACCATCTTTTTCGCGTAGTTCGGCTTCATTTTCAGAAGATTTTTCACCTTCACTCTCGAAATATGGGAAAATTTTAGAGTTATATGAATCTACGGATTCAGTGATAGAATCTTCGTCACTATAATATCTCCACTCTTTATAGTCCCATTCGGTGACGGATTGTACACTGTGATCGCTAAACTCGCCAGAGGACATTTCCTCAAAATTGACGTTTTCGCGTTCGATTGTATCATTCAGTTGATTTAAATTAACGGTATTTTCGTTATTTCCGTTAATATTAAAAAATTGATTAAAGTTGAACATATTTCTTGAAATTTTCTCTTAGTCTGAAGTATAGTTTCAAATATTATCAAATTTTCTCTAGATTACAGCTAGTACAGTAAGATTACAGTTAAGGTTTACAGTTTATACCAAAATATTTTAAAACTTTTTTGTTTCGAGCACAAATTTTGTACCGAAACGGGTTTTCAAGCAACCGAATTTTAAAAATATTGTAAAATTATAAAAAAAATGTTTTTCGAAGCAAATAAGCCCCCGTTTAGTAACACACGAGACTCCGAATGAGTTACTATGGTTACCAATCCAAATAAAATTATAAATTTACATACGAAGCGATAAATACTCCGAAAATTAAGTTACATACAAGTTCCCGGATTTTATTTTAGATTTAACTCTTAAGAGTCACGTAGATTTAACAACATTTATAAAATAAATGACTCATTTTCACCAATTAGAATCAATTTCAAGAAACATAAGGAATATGAAATTTAAAACTCTCAAACATCCGAAATAAGCGAAAATAAATCAAATAAAAATCAAAATGCCAGGTTTTTTCACTCAAATGAAAACAATGTTAAACAAGATGATGAAAGGAACCATCGAGATCAATACGCTTAAAGATAAACTAAGTACTGTGTCTGAATCTGAAAATAGAGAGGAATCTGATGAAATGTTATTTAAATTAGAAAATTTAATGATTATTGCTGAGAATGCAACGGAAATGGAATTGTTTTACTTGCCTGAAAATAAGAAATTAATAGAAGAATTATTTATTTTAACAAAACAACAGAAAAATAAAAATAAGATTTTACCATTCTTTTATTTTTGTCACGCAACATCGCGAATGTTAGTGGTTCCATCTTATTCTGCCAATTTTTCGTCAAATTTATTGGAGTTAAAACCCCCATGTAAATTCCCAAAGTCGAAAAATATAGACCGTTCTTTTAACTCAGACTCATGGAGTGACTCTGAAGTTCCTAGCTCTACAGTAGCAACTACAAGTACTAACAATAAATCAAATTTAAATGTAACTATTTCATCTCCGCGATCAAAATCTTTAAAAAGAAAAAGGTCCATTTCGGACACCTCAGAATTAAATCAAACTTTAAACAGCGATCCAAATTTCAAACATCGTTTTAAAAATATATTGAGAATGTTCAGTGATTCTATTGATGATATGTAGAATCTAATTTTTGGAAACATTTGATCGAGCATAAAGTTATAATTTCTTTTACGTTGACACATTTTAAACATTGTTTCACTTATTTCTGCAACACATTCACCTTCATCATGCATATATATAACAATTTATTCACTTATAAGTGCTACCTGAATACTTGCCTTTAAATTTACCAATAATAACAGAATTTAACACATTTATTTTACATATCTGTATTTTATTTGTAATAACAGTTTTATAAATTATGGTAAAGATACATAAATACACCCGGAGAAACACATTTGGCTACAATAATTTTTTAGAAAAGTTTATAAAAAATTACAAAAGATAGGGAGGACGTAGAAATTACAATGTCCATATAATCTATATTGACTTTTATTTCAGTATTTAGAAAAAGGGCTGAAACTCTACCACCCCAAGTTTTACTAAAAAGAACAATTTAGCCAAAAGAGTTTATAGAGAATAAGGGAGGAAAAATAGAGAAAGAAAATACATTTAGATTTAATTACATATATTACAAAATATTCCCGGTGAGTAATTATGCGTTTTATGTTTCGCGAGTTCAAAATAATAAATTACAGGTTAATTCCTATAACACAATAAAAAGTTGTTGTTTCACTGTATTGGCAAAACGCGAGAAAGGAGGAGATAACGAGGTGTAGAATCGTCCGAGTAAGAGGTCAAACTGCACTCTTCGACGTATAAAGTCAATAAATATATTCCATTAGTTCGAGGCATGTTAGTGTAGCGGTTATCACTTCAGTCCGGCGGCCGATTATTCATTCACACTTAGCCTTATGCTAACAAATGGTTACAATGTTCACGCTAACAAATGGTGACAACAAAAAAAATATTTGTGAGTCCCATGGCCCCAGAACAAAAAGAATATTAATTGATTGGTGGTAATCATTGAGAAAAAATAATAATAATAATTGAGACCACCCTGGGGACCGCTATTGAAAGGTTGGACAAGCCAACCATGGTGTCAGAAAATTACCAGAAAAGAGAGAGAAAATAAAAAGAAAAAAGGCGGTGGCATAATTGTATAAGACCCAATCACTATGAGAAAAAGAAATATATTTGGTGATGGGCTTATTATTAAGATATTACATTATTAACTCCCAGTCGGCTATGATTCGAAACTGGGGAGATGTTAGTATATTAAGTTACAATCATATCCTTCATGTAAGGAATTCATATAAAGTCAAAATATATAGTCTATTCCATCGAGGCATGTTAGTGTAGTGGTTATCACTTCAGTCCGTCGGCCCGAAAACCCTGGTTCGATCCCAGAACATGTAAACAAGTTTTCGATTAGTCATTCACACTTAGCCTTATGCTAACAAACAAAAGACAACACACAAGCTAACAAATGATGACATGCCCAAGCGCTTTACGTTTACGTTTATTTAGACGTGTAGTTAAGCCGTAACGTCTGCTACACTAAATTACTGTGACGTTGCTACAATTGTCCGACTGGAAGATGCCAATTACGAGCCTTTAAATTCCGCGAGCGTTGATATTAGGTGTACGGAACAAAGGTCCTCTCATTGATCGCTGATCAACAGGCGCGCCAACATACGATCAATAGGCGCGATGAAACATACGAATGGTAACTAATGGTGACTTAATTCCAGGACCTGCCGGGCCATAAACGAATTGGAGAGACAGAAGTTCCGCCTACGATCGGACAATTTCTCCTCAGTATCACACCGAACTTTTCCCACGGAATGAGTTTGGGAGAATAATGTCATACAAAAATGTTAATAACCCAAGGTACGTAACCAGTAGATACCACATCTGATTAAAGATTAAGGTTCGATTAAAGATTAAGGTTCGATAATAAGTATCCGTGGTTCAATCCAACATTTCCCTGCCAGAGTAGCCTGCTGGGGAGGTAATTAAGTAAATATACATATATATTATATTTCAAATAATAATTACGAATAATTTAGACTGTAAACTCCATAATATAAATGCTTTAATTGATTGGCTTAAGCGTGAACCCAGAGCCATAGGATATATGACTTTGCAATTACGTATTATATTTGAACCAGCTAAGACCTACAGCAATAAATAGCGCCATAAAGATATTTGAATAGGATCCCATCGCGCGTTAAATGCAATGTGACATTTATCTCTTCAGTGGCATTTAATCTGAACACACGATGAAGGATTCGCCATAATTGAAATTCATTATTTATAGTCTTTAACGTATTTTGAGCCATATTTGAACAGTCCCCTTTTCGTTAATATGACGGATGTGGGTTACAATTAATATCCAATGAAATTATTTCTGTCATCGCGATGTACTCACCATTGTTTATTGCAGGA